>JAEMOT010002629.1:42545-61912 GCA_019297695.1 Apostasia ramifera | reverse complement strand
GTATATTATTAAATTCCTCAGCAACACGTCCAACATGTCCATTTAAATCTCCTCCAATAAATAATCTTTCCTCCTGAGGTATCTCTTGTATTAACTCTTCTAAATCATTCCAAAATTTTTCCTTTGTGCTCGCATCTAAGCCAACTTGGGGAGCATACACACTTACAATGTTAATAATCATTCCATTGATTATAATTTTTAAAGCCATAATTCTATCACAATTTCTCTTAACTTTCACTACATGATCCTTCAAGCTCTTGTCCAGAATTATACCCACTCCATTCTTATTTTTATTCTTACCAGAGTACCAAAGTTTAAAACCTAGGCCGTCAATTTCCTTAGCTTTCTCTCCAACCCATTTTGTTTCCTGCAGGCACAAAATATTAATCTTTCTATGAATCATAATATCCACCAACTCTATTAGCTTGCCCGTCAGGCTGCCTATATTCCAAGTTCCTAATCTAATCCTACTTACTTGAGTTCTACTATGATGGACTAGCTTCTTTACCCGCATCCGTCTATGATGTGGGGACCCTTGCTCATTTTTCACTACACCCGGACGCCGATGCAGCGGCCCTTGCTCATTTTTCACTGTATTCAGGCAATACAGCGCGTCGCTTCCAGGGAATGCCCTAGCTTTAACGCAATTTTCTAAAGGATTCATGTCATGATTGATTCGACAAGTTTTACGCTGGCTGTCGACTGCCTAACGCAACCCTCCGCGTTTCTCATCCGGGACTTGGGACCCGGCAACGGCGCGTTGGACTAGTTTCTACCTATATCAGCTTTAAATTTTGTCATAGCTAGGCAACCACATCTAGCATGTAGTCGATGAAAATTTAAGCTGTCATTCTCCACAGACTTCACATATTTTTGAAACCCGCTCTTGAACAAACGAATTCCTGACTTCTTGGTTTCCTGTCCCAGGCCAATAAGAATTACTATTTTTTTTAACACTAAAGCCTGTGGTGAATGCATACTTAGAATACAAATCATATGCTTCATTTTTATTATGCACCTTATTCCTTAAAATTTCAGGCAATAGAGAGAGATCACATTCGCTATCTTGTTCCAAACACTGCAAAAAAATTATGTTGCTTAATAAAGATATCAAATGCACTTGAAGAAACTTTCAAGGATTGAAAGATGTAAAATGATTCTACTTTTTCAATTTTTTAAGTTTTTGGAAGTAACATATTGTCTCTGTTTTAAAAAAGAAATTAAGTATGAACGCATGCAGCTGAGGCCTAGACAAAGGCTGTTTTAAGAAGAAAAATAAATATAAAATTAAAAATGTTGAACTTTTCCCCTTCCCCTTGAATAAAGATATATATTGCCTTACCTTTAGATGATAGTCCCATTGTAGTAGCAGATCGCAAGTTCTGATCGCCAAAAATGAAAAATGATTTTTCCGATCAGAAATTTTGGAGCTGCAGCTGTTTGCTCTTTTCCCACCTAATAGCTGCATAACCAAATAATTTTGTGCAGTAAAAGATAGAAGGCGAGAGTTTAGGGTAAAATTATAATGCAAGAGCCCGCTCAAACTGACGGCGAAACGCGATTGCCATCAGTCTCCACTCCATTGTCGTCGCTGTCTGCCCGTGTTAAGTTTAGGCGGAGTGCGCGACCTACCGAGCCACGCGGAGAATCACGAGTGGCTAGCGAACGGAAGGGCATGTTTGCCCGCTAGGCCGGAGCTAGAATCCGCGATTCAAGATGGTCGCACAGAGGAGTGGCTCGATCAATATAGACAACTCAAGTTAGGCAACCCGTGTTCAACATTGTTGGGAGGGCGCTAATGGCATGGACCACCTAGGAGATGTGTTGTGGGTGTCGAGTTGGTGATGTAAGCGATGATCCACTGGCAGCTACAAGTTTGGGAATGAAAGGGTAATGCTTGAAAAAGTGACTGAAAAAATCAAAATTAAAACCCTCGGAATGCGAAATTTATCAAACTGTAATTGTTTTGCTTCAAGTTATTGTTTAATGTTAGAACTATGCTTGAAAAGCCTTCCAACAAGTGCATAAATTGTTTTGAGCTATCTAACAACACAACACTATCATAAATTGTTTTGAGCTATCATAAACTTTTCTGTTGTAGAAATAATTGTTCTTCATTTCTTTGTTAAGTTCAATCTTTTTTTGAAGTTGAAGAAATTTTCTCTGTTTTGAGATTTATCTATTTACCTCCTAGTTTGAAGTTCTTTTCTTTTTCATGATTCATTGTATTTTTGTGCTAGTTGAATCAAAGTGAGTCTTTTTATTTACGAAGGACCTAATCTTACGAATTGCATATGTAATTTTGTATCACTAGGGTAATCTTGAGTATTTCTAAAGAAATAAGTGAGACATTACTAGTGTTGTTGATTTGTCCCAAATGATTCCACATTATATACTGTATTTTCACGTTTAGACATATATAAGAATGTTGCTTTTGGAAGTCTAGGATAATTCATTCTAGGCATATAGTTTCGATTGCTTATGCTGTTGAAATGATTTTTTAGGTGTGGGAGCTTACAGCAAATAACATAATTATGGTTTCTGCTATTGGGAATGATGGCCCTCTATATGGAACTCTTAATAATCCAGCAGACCAGAGTGATGTTATTGGTGTTGGTGGTATTGATTATAGTGATCACATTGCCTCTTTCTCATCACGTGGAATGAGCACTTGGGAAATTCCACATGGGTAAATTAGCTTCAATCTTTATTCTTTGATTGACTTTCTTTCATTTTTGCTTCCTAAAATATTTCCTTTTTGACTTTTGCTTAAGATTATATATAGCTAGATTTACTAAATGTCAGTAATCTGTTGTTTTGTCACATATTAGTGGAAACTACTTCTCTCATTAAAATTAACCAAAATTGACGCAAGACAAATATATGAGATGCTTAAATTTTAATATTGATGATTCTAATTTAGCAAATCAATATATGTAAATGCAGTTATTTTTTTAAAATATTTATATCATAAACAAGAATTTTAAAATCCCGTAAATTAAATTATTTTATACCTTAAATTATTTTGTGATAAATAAAAATTTATCAACTTGGAGTAGAGTTTATTGGCTTAAGTTCAATGAGTTAAATTTGTAGTTCTCAGAATTAAATAAGTTCTCTCGCACAATTAGTTTTAGCAGTAATTTGACTGTCAAATTGAGAACTAGACCTATCAAATAAAAGTAGATTAATTAATCCAGTCGAACAATTTATTCTTTTGAAATCAAATATCAATAATTAATTTTAGTTCGAGATAGTATGCATCGATCAGTGAAATCAAAGCATTTTAATTTAATTGTGGTGTAAAATAAATGTTATGATATGAAAATTGATGCGGAATGATAGTAAATAGTGAATAAGATGAAGAAGTGGAGCTAAAATAAGTAAATATCTAAGGCCTCAGGGATTCTCATTTACGTTTTCCTACCATTACCTTCCGGAATATGATCCCTCCAAAATCCCTCACCCCAACCCTAACTTATTCTAGAGCTAGACTCTATACAAACGCAAAACATTTTATTTATTAAACAATCATCTAAATGTTTAAATACTATGACTTATATAGAGAGCTAATCCTTTCCTAACATAAAAGCAAATTATATGGGACATAGTAATTCATTTAATTAAAAAATAACTAAATAAATAAAAATAATTTGACTAATTCAAACTCATAACAAATTCTCTAAATAATAAAAACAAATGAATAATTACACACATGACAATTCGTATTATCATATTTGCAACTTGGACATCTATCTTTTAATTGTTGCAGTGTGCATACCAAAATATTTTAAAAGGGCATTGCAAATATGTCCCAATCTTTTAAAATCTTTGATTTAGGTCTCTCAAGTTCGTTTTACACTGTTGTTTGGTCCTTGAGGTTGATTCAATCCTTTTTTTGTCTAGCCTTTTGGACAAAAATCGTATATATTAATGAAAAATTTTTGAAAAGGCCACTTTTTTAGGACAAAAATGTCCCTCCTTTCTTCATCTCTATCGAGTTGTTCTTAAGTACATATTTTTTCTTTCTTTCTGACATACTCTTTCTCCTCATAAACATTCGATTTAATTCTAAAATCTTTAAATCTTAAATTTAAATTTAAAATTTTGAATCATAGAAAGTCGAAATTTATGCTATTTGATTTTAAAACCTTCATGTTCATTTAACTTAAAAAGGTTAAATTAAACATTTGATAATTAGAATTTAAATTTCTAGACAAAAAAAAGCTAAATTTTTAATATTTTATTTTAAAATTTTAACTTTTCATTTTTTAATTAATTTTTTATAGAAAATAGAAATGAGAATTTTTTTTGAAATTTTTAATATTTTAAAGAGAACAGAGATTTGTAAGAATTAAATTAGAGAGAAAAAGACCTTAAGAGGAGGTGTGGAAGGGTGCTAAAATGGGCGGATGATGCATGGATATAGTTAGACAAGGCTTGTGCAAGTGCAAGCAGGTGATGCTGAGCTTGAGTGTGGAGAGGGACATATTGTTGGCCCTTAGGCCTTCCTAAGAGGGGGGGTGAATTGGGATAAAAAAAATTCTTAATGAAATCAACAGCAGGTAAAAAGCATGCACAAATAAATATTCAAAATAGATGAAAAACAAGTTAAAATTACAGCGAAAATAAGTTAAACAGAGCACGAAAAAGCAGAATGGTCGATTTTACCAAATAGACCGGATGAACAGGAACAGTGCAGAAAACAGAGACAGAAAATCGATTGATTTGGGCAAAAAGATCAAAAAAGCAATATCAACACAAAAACAACTCGGAACAAAAGAAAATGTGAGATATATGATTTAGATACTATATAAATTAATTTTATTAAAGTAATTTAAGCTTATTTTTAAGTTAAAATTAGATTTAATAATTTTATGTATTGGTTAAATTTTAATGCGTTAGAGAGAAGAGAAAAAATACACAAACGATTTATAGTAGTTTGGCTTCCCGCCTAGTCTGCTCCCCACACTCCTCAAGTGGGATTTTAATCCACTAGTAAATCGGCTTTTTAACGAGAACCAAAGCCGAACGAACCCGATTACAATCTCACCGGCTTTTTCTAGGAACCAAAGCCGACCAAACCTTACAAATGCATCGACTTTTTCTAGGAACCAAAGCCGACCAAATCTTACAACACCACTGGCTTTTTTTGAGAACCAAAGCCAACAAAATCTTACTTTGAATTTTTACACGGGAAAAATTCTAACCCACCTACTTCCCCACTTAATGGGAAAAACTAAACACCTCCACCAATGGAGAGAATAAGAGAATGAAGTGAGTTGCTAGTGTAGCTAGTTAACGTTACAACTTGAGGTCAACTAAAAGAAATACACAAGGAACTCTATACGCGTAGAGATTTTCCAAGAGAGAAAAGTCGTGAAAACCGAAAATGAGTTACAAACAACTCGTTTAAAAACCGAAAAATGCTAGATCTTAAAAAAAAACGTTTTCAAGAATTTGGAATGTTTAAGCAAGGATATCTTCAAGTAAGAGCAAGAAGACCTCAAGAAAAACTCAAATGATCTTTTCCAAAACACAAGCTTGTTGATTTCAGTGAAATCGAGTGAAAACCGAAAATGAGTTAAAAACTACTCGTTTAAAAATCGAAAGAAGCTAGATCTTAAAAAAATTATTTTCAAGAACTTGGAATGCTTAAGCAAGGATGTCTTCAAGTAAGAGCAAGAACTCAAGAAAAACTCAAATGATCTTTTCCAAAACACAAGCTTGTTGATTTCGGAGAAACCGAGTGCCGGAAACAGAAACAGAAAAACTTGAGATTGTTTTCAGCGGAAGGAAAATGCAGCTTCAGGTTTTTGTTTGATTGATAGCTAAAAGCTTCTCCAAATGATCACTTCTTTAAGGGTGAATTCAGATTTTTGCTTGGGAAGAAGTTGGGGAACACTTAGAGCTTGAAAGGAGAGCTTGTAACACTTAAAAAAATTTGTGCAAGTATATGTTGTGCTGTTCTGCAGTTTGGACAGCAAGAAAAAATAGTTCAGCTGAATAAAAATGCACTTAATTCGAACTAATCAATAAGAGATTGCCATGTGTCCATCTCCTACCCAAGGACCAATGAGAGGAATGCAAGTGAAGGGCATTTTGGATATTTTTTGGGCTCAAAAAACAGTAAAAAAAGTTTCAAATTTTCTGGAAATAGGTTCCAGAAATTATGGCAGCAAAACCAAGAGAGTTGGGAGTAAAAAAATATAAAAACACTAATAAGTGCTTACTTAGCATGAGGACAAATGAAAGGATGTCACATAGGATTACTGTTCTCACAATATTATATAAGCATGACATAAAAATATAAGGATAGCATCACCATTAAAGTTGCATATACAAATAGCTCAGATTAGATCACTTCTTGCTCTTAATGGAAGAGGGTTTAGACTCTTTATGATGAGATAAGATTTTAGTGAAAAAGTCAGTCATATTGTCTGAATTATTGTTGACTACTTTTGCAATCTCAATCAAGAAGGCAGATTGGGAATTAATTTCAGCTTGTTGAGATAAAAGATGCTGATGATTTCTTTCAGTCTTTTCTCCTAATTCATGAAATGAGTCCACAATAAAATTGACAAATTTAGCTGTGAAGAAGGACTCAACACCTAAAGTGGATGGAGGCGGAGTGGAAGGAGCTGGAGCTGATGAGGATGGTTGAGTGGATGTAGGTGGAATGGAAGACTGATCAAATGTGTGAGTAGAGAAGGAAAGCTTGGGCTGACGCAATTTGAAGCTGTGCATGGAGAATTGATAGTAGGAGGCTCCAACAGGTTCAGCTTAGAAATCAAACCCAAGTTGCGTAGTAAGATACTCACAAATGACATTCTCATAGACAGATTCCGCATAGAGACACTTCTCTGTGCAGCATTGTGGCATTTCTCAATTTCAGAGAAAATTATACCAACCGTGTCTAAGGATCTCTTTTGGAGGAGGTGATATATAATAGTCTGTTGAATATTAGTCCACTCATCCTTATGGCCTCTGACCTGGATGAGGCACTTTTGAAGAATTCTCCCAAGAGTCTTAGTACGGTCACTACAGGATGCAAACTTCTTTACGTGCCTGGGTACATGTTTATTGGCACCAGAAGGATTGTACTCTTCTTCAAAGCCTAAAATTTTTTTAACATCAATAAGGAACTAGGCTTGACAGCAGGTCAGTGAGTGTGATGAGATCAGCATGAGTAGTGAAACCAAAAAATGAGATCAAATCATCCTCTGTGATGGTAACACTGAAACTCAGATATGAAATTAAAATCAATGGGATGAGGTGAGACAAAAAATGAATTTGAATTAATTAATGGTGAGTTTTAAATTAATTATTAATTATTAATTATATATAAAACTCAAAAATATGCATACATGAATATGAAATATAGCAAGTTAAAATTACATGTAATTGATGACATTTTATGGCATGGTGTTAAAAACTAGAACTATCTAACATACCAATTTCCCTTACAATAAAATTGAATTTTCCTTCATGTAGAGGCTTGGTGATCTGCAAGTTGAAAGTCAGTAGAGACATAATCTAATGCAATATCTCTTTTTTCTACATGATCTTTAATAAAATGATGCGTGAGTGCTGAATCGAATTTTTCGTTAAGCAGATAGCACTTGTGTTATCACATTTGATAGGTATATATGAGTGATGTTGTAGTCATTAAGTTGATGTTTCAACCAAATGTGTTGAGCACAACAACTACCAGCTGCTACATACTCTGCTTTCGCAGTTGACAAGGCAATTGAATTTTGCTTGCGATTAGACTATGACACTAAAGCATTTCCAAAAAATTGGCAAGTGCTTGGGGTACTCTTTCTATCAACTTTGCACCCTGCAAAATCGGCATCAGAATACCCTATCAAATTTGGTGAAACACCTTTGGGATACCAAAGACCTAATGAGTGTGTGTCTACTAAATATCTAAAGATCCTCTTAACAGCCGTTAAGTTGGATTTTTTTGGAGATGATTGAAACGTAGCACACATGCAAACACTGAATACTATATCAGGTCTACTTGCAGTTAAATAAACTAAAGAATCAATCATATCTCGATAAAGCTTTCCATCCACACTTTTATCTTTTTCATTTTTATCCAATTTGGTGGAAGGGCTCATCGGAGTATCAATTTGTTTAAGTTTGTCCATTTCATACTTCTTTAGAAGCTCTCTAATATACTCTCTAGTTTCATCAAAATTACTAGGATTCAACGTGCATGCATCTCTAAAGCAAAATATCGTATACGATCTTTCGAACCTATTCGGTTTCAAACATCATGCATTAACCTTTGAAGCTGTGTTCGCCTTCAAACATCGTGAGTGATGTTTGGAGCCTTCCAAACATCCTACACGACCCTTGTTCAACACATACGAAAGAATTGATATGCTGGGAGACACACAAGAAATTGGGCAAACAAAACAGTGTGTGAGGACAATGGCCAGATGTGCTGACCGAGTATGTGGCTTCGTAGTCGACTTTGCCTTCCTCGGATGCACTGGCAAAGGACGTATGGACTATGCAGCCTAGTATGCACATGCTACATGCTGGTCCACATGATTTGTGTATGTTCTGGCCACACTAGATTGTGCATACGCATGATGCCGTATGTGTGCGTCGACTGGAGGGGGCTTGCTTGTGCGTTGAGTAGCATGTGGTCATTCACGTATGGGGTGGTGCAACGGTAGTGTGGTGGCTTGATGGTGGTGGTGGAATTTGATGGCATGGAGGGGGAGGTGGAACCTAGTTGTGATGCCAAGATAAATGCAGAACAATTGTCCTGCTACAAAATTTGATGTAGAATGATGGTGGATGGTAGAGAAGGCAAAGGAGAGAGAGGAGCTAGATATAAGTGAATAATTTGGGTTTCATAGATTCTCCCCTAAGGTTTTTCTATCTTTTCCTTTTAGTTTTGATCCATTCTAGAATCTCTCACCCAATCTATTTCAAAACTAGATTACAATGAAATGCAAACCGTTTTATTCATGAAAAGGCCATCTATATATTTATGTACATTATTTATATATAGAGGATTAATCTCATTTTAAAATAATGGCAAATTATCTAGGGCTTGAACAAAAACACTAATTTAAAATGAATAAAATAAGGGATAATTACACACAGTGCACCAAAATCTGATAAAATTACATATTTCACATGACATTTTCGAAAAATATTATGAAACAAATTACTGATGCATTTCCATGAATTTTTTTCTATTATGTGTGGTTCACAAGTCCA
Organism: Apostasia ramifera; assembly: GCA_019297695.1. NCBI lineage: Eukaryota > Viridiplantae > Streptophyta > Magnoliopsida > Asparagales > Orchidaceae > Apostasia > Apostasia ramifera. Next base: position 52,669 of record JAEMOT010002629.1, on the reverse strand, counting down.
TAATAGAAGCTTTCATCTTACTAGATTGAATTTTAAGTAGATTACATATATAACTATTCACAAAAACTAAAACTGTAGGATTTAGAACTTATGTTTTATAGGTTGGTTTAGTTTTTCATGTGAAAGTAGTTTAGAGTTTAGAATTTAGAGTATAGTGAGACTTATTTAGAAATGATGTAGAATTTGTAATTTTTGATAAATAGAGTGTGATATACGTAATTGCCCCATGAAATAAATAAAATTGATTTGGTTATTTCAAACTCATAACAAACTCCTTAAATAATAAAGTTGAGATAATCACCATCATCTATCAAGCGTCATGGCACATGATTTTTTTTTGTTTGAAAATTGATCATGGCACATGATATGGTCTGCACCATTGATTAACGAGATGTCCCCATCAAATTGACACATGAATAGACTAGGTCACGTGGGGCTTGGGCGGGCACATTGGCAGGATTGGTATAGCCCTCGGTGGAGTTGGTGCAGTACTAGCTGTAAGTGATCTGGAGGTTTGATGCGGACTGGATGGTGACAAATTTGCATAAGGCGAGTGGCATGGTTCGCAATGAATGGAAATGGCAATGTGGGCATGGCGTTGTTCATGGGAGAATTGCTGAGCAGGAGGGTTTTTTGTACAACCATATGCAGATATTCAGGCGAAGACAGACGGGGGTTGGCAAGTTGCATCACCGGCTAAAGTGGGTATGACATAGCAACGAGGAGGATAAGGCGTATGATCTGAATTAGCTCCACAGCATGTAGACAAAACTAAGTTGTGTTGCTGGTGGGGCTGTAGGCTCAAAGCAGCCATTAATTCGGAATCGTCCTCCAAATCAAATTAATATTCAATCAATTAGATCAAATCAATCTTATTTGATTCTTTCATACGGAAATTATCCAATGCCCCACCAAAATTTCTTGCCTCCTATATAGTAATGGAGATTTATTCTATTTTGAGATCTCTGCTCATGTCATGTTTCCTTCTTTCTGATTAGTATCTGCTAGTAGCTTAGTAGTTAAAGTATGATTCATTTAAACATCATGCATGTAAAAGTTATTTAGTCTAGCCCTCAAACGTGCGCATCCAAATTATTTTGTTTGTTATTAGACTTACATGTGTTATGACTTCAAAATCTACTACTTTATCTGCGTAAAATGCTCTGTTTTCAGTAGTTATTTAAGTTTTTGTCTTTCAAGCAATCTTATAGAAAGGATTTAGTACCAACTGCCTAGCAACCAAATTTATAATCTGCTTTTTCAGTTACGGTCGTGTAAAACCAGATGTTGTTGCCTATGGCCGTGAAATAATGGGTTCAAAGATTACCACTGGCTGCAAGAGCCTATCTGGAACAAGTGTTGCGAGTCCAGTGGTTGCTGGTGCTGTTTGTTTGCTTGTTAGTGTCCTTCCTGAAGAAACCCGTAAAGAGCTTTTAAATCCTGCAAGCATGAAGCAAGCTTTAGTAGAAGGCGCTTCTAAACTCTCTGTTCCCAATATGTATGAACAAGGTGCCGGAAAGCTCAACCTGTAAGTTTTGATTTTCTAATATATTTCATAAATTTGCTTAGCATTTACAAGATTTCTAATGTTGCATCAATGCATTATGCCCAGTTGGAACTCGTATGAAATCTTAAAAGACTACAAACCGCGGGCAACCATCTTCCCAAATATACTTGACTATACAGAGTGTCCATACACATGGCCATTCTGTCGACAACCTCTCTATGCTGGTGCCATGCCAATTATATTCAATGCCACCATTCTCAATGGCATGGGTGTGGTTGGCTATGTGGAGTCTCCACCAACATGGCGTCCTTTGAATGATGTCAGCAATTTACTGAGCATTCGTTTCACATATTCAGATGTTATTTGGCCTTGGACTGGTTTTCTAGCACTGCATATGCAGATTAAGGATGAAGGTGCACAGTTTTCAGGTGTGATTGAGGGCAACATTACAGTCAAGGTGTACAGTCCACCTCATATCGGTGAGAACCGTCTAAGAATCAGTGAATGCTGGCTTTACTTGAAACTAAAGGTGGTTCCGACACCCCCTAGAATGAAAAGAGTTCTCTGGGACCAATATCACAACATAAAATACCCACCTGGTTATATACCAAGGGATTCACTAGATGTCCGCAATGATATCCTTGATTGGCATGGCGACCACCTCCATACCAACTTCCATACCATGTACAACATGCTCAGAGATGCTGAATATTTCGTAGAAACACTTGGATCGCCTTTCACATGCTTTGATGCCAACCACTATGGAACATTATTGATGGTGGACCTTGAAGATGAGTATTTCAGAGAAGAAATTGATAAACTAAGGGATGACATTGTTAATGGTGGTCTAGGTCTTGCTGTGTTTGCTGAGTGGTACAATATTAACTCAATGGTGAAGATGAGATTTTTTGATGACAACACACGTAGTTGGTGGACTCCAGTCACTGGTGGTGCAAATATACCTGCTCTTAATGAACTTTTGGGCCCACTTGGGATCGCATTTGGTGACAGAATCTTAAATGGAGATTTTTCCATTAATGGCGAGCAAAGCCATTATGCATCTGGAACTGATATCATTAAATTTCCTGGAGGTGGATATGTCCATAGTTTTGAATTCCAAGACAACTCGGAAAGTAGTGCAACACAGAATTCTGGGATATCTAAGGTTGGCTACTATAACACCTTTTATGCCCAGGCCACCCGTTCCCTACCCACCTCACCACACAGCCGTCCCCCAGATAAAATTAAGAAATCAGCAAAACTTTATTCTGAATATATTTAGGATCAATTATATGGATTTCAGAATAAAAAAAATAATTATATGGATTTCTATTTTCCAATCACTGTACATAAGGTGATGCTCATTGTAAGTCAAGGTCTTATCCTATTAAAATATTTGAAATTATTTTTGGTCTTCTCATTTAGTATCATGACTTGGACCTTTTTAAGGTCAACAATGGATATGACCAAATCACCTTAAACTTTCCTCCTCTACCGTATACTCTTTAAGTATCATGTCCATCCTCTCCTTGATACTGTTGTTTTTAATTTACTCCACTCTAGTGTGATGTCACCATTTATTCATCTAAGCATCTACATTTTAGCTACATTAATCTTCTGTTTATGTTATTTTTTTAATTTATAATGTCAATAAGTACTAAGTAGAATTAGTTGTAGAAGGGAGAAAAACATGATTGAAACTCTTTTTGTTATAATTCTATGACTATTTTAGAGCAATGCATCTTCTTGATATCTTTGTAATCTACAGGATTTCTCAGTCCTTGGGTTCACAGAGATTGGTGCAGGGCGAGTTGTAGTCTATGGCGATTCAAATTGTCTTGATAGTAGTCACATGGTAACCAATTGTTATTGGCTTCTCAGAAAGATATTGGACTTCACCAGCAACAATGTTAAGGATCCTGTGCTTTTCTCGGATTCTGCTAGAATTGGCTTTCCTATGCATGATGAAAGCAGACAACCGTCTCGCAGAACTGATGTGAACTTTTCTATATATTCAGGAGTAGTTGGCAGGGAGTTGATGTGCCATCATGACTCTAGATTTGAGGTTTGGGGAACCAAAGGATATGGTATTCAACTTATGGGTAGGAACAGAAAGTTGCCAAGATATCCTACTATTACTTTAGATAGAGAATTTGACGTTACCAAGAAAGCTTCTGAATCAACTGAAACTCAGTATAGAAATTCAGGGAACAGCTCCTACGGTGAAGTTGTTCGGAGCAGTTTTAGCAAGAGCATGGACTTCTTGGGTTTGCTTAACCATCATGATGAGGTATCCTGATTTTTCTGGTTAAGTTTTCAGTTTGGAAACAATTCATGCAGCTGAGTTGAGTTGACAGAATTTAGTAGTTTTGTGAGTTCTGCCCATAGACTATCAAAGAAAAAAGGCAGAATAATTGCTATTGTACTACAGATGATATTGCACAATAAATGTGCAAATCTTGTACTTATGTATATAACACAAACAATACTCAACAGAAACAACACCTCAATTATCTTATGTAAATGATTCTTTGAATTTTTTTATGCTTCAATTTATCGAGTTAATTATTATGTTTTTTAAGGGAACCTAAGTACGGAAATGGTGACAACAAAATATCACAAGTCTCTTTAAGCTGGCTGCTATTTTATATTTGCATGGATAGATGATAATGTTTAAGTGTTTAATATGTAATATAACCTTCTTTTGTGTATTGTATTAGTTGCCCTTATCTTATTAGCTGTCCATCCTTTTTTCTTTTGATGTTTTGAGATTGAAGCCAAACAGAATATTACAAGCATCTATAGCTGAACTTCAGCAAGATGCTATTTTTGTTATATTTAATGTGCATTTGGTTCAATGCAAACGATATGTTAATGCTATTTAGATATATTATGACACTATTCAAAATCACCTTTTAAATCCACACATTCTGATTGAAAGATTTTCACTGTATTTAATGGCTACAATATTTTTCCTGCAGGTTGATCTGCCATTATTAATAGCAACACAGTGGGTGCTTCCAGCTTTTGTTGCTGCAGCCTGTAAGTATGAAATGATGACTTCAACTATATGCCTATGTATAGGTTTCAAATTTACCATCTACGTTTTAGTATCATAAAACCGAATTTCAATAATTTGGCAACTCGATTTAGCCTTAGGCTGCTTCTTCATTTTTTATAATTTTTCTATTTACTTAAACTGCCGCTTCTTCATTTGCTACATGTTGATTTCTTTGCCTTCTGGCTTGTCTCATAATAGAGTGTTAAGCTGAGCTCTGCAACCAACTACATTGCATCAATGTCTTCGTCACTTTGGAGTCAACTGTTATTCCCCTGAGTGAGCAATAACCATTCGGTTTACACAAGGACTATCAATGTTGTAAAATGTTAAAACTGGACTGGACAAACTGGGATCAGCTTGCCATCCTTTCCAGTTTGATACCAAAAATGGTTTGCATATTAGACCTCATCAAATATAATGAATCAGTCCATTTTTATGATAAATTATCAGTTCAACTAGTTTGATGATCGGCGTTATCGATTCTACTGTGAACCAAACATTAGCTGGTTCTTAGTCCTATCTGATTTTTACAATATTGAGGATGGTGCTCTCTTTTTAAGGTTTAACTCTATTGTAATCTAGGATTCAATACTAAGACAAATAAAGCCCAACAGCCATGGCTAGAGTCAAGTTATGTGTGCAGCAGCCTGTATTCAACATAAACAAATTTGAGAACTAAATATGTAAATAAGCAAGAAATTTGTGGCATGATTGTAATTATGATTCTCAAAAGCAAGCTATTGATCTATGTGTGAATTCTCAGGCCTTGTGCTGTTCTTGAGCTGGCGGATGCGACGGAAGCGACGACATCGAAGGAAAGGATCAGCATCAGGTCGAATGTCGAATCTAGTTTAGAGCTCACATAGGATTGAAGGGTGAATATGTAGCACCAGTTACCCAACATTGAGGCCAAATAACCAGAAAATGCTGTTTGCTTAGCTGCAAAGCTGAAGTTTTCATAGGATTACAACAGCAACCAACCATAGTACTGAGACAAGATTTGGAGAGCATTTTTGAAAGTAGCTGGAGCTCTAAATCCAGCTTTTGGCCATTGGTTTTTTTCAGCCCATTTGTTGTATTATGATATTATTACTGCCACTCCTTTTCCTTCACTTTATGTGATTGACGAAAAAAAATTTCTTGTTCTGGGGGACTGCCTTTTGATTTTCATCCACCTTCCTGATTTAGATTTCAGGTTTCAGTTTGTAATGATCTCGTATTTTTGTATCTGATGAATTTGAAAGGAACATAAACTTCATTATCCTCCAAAAGTTGTAGCTTATGGTTGATTGAAATCTATTTAGATTGCGTTTGATTAGAAGGCATATTGGAGATTTAAATGCAATTCCAAAAGTTGCTCTTATTATAATTAATACATGTTTCAAAGGTTAACATTGTGATAAATTTAAATATTTTGTCAGAAGTATTAGTCATCCAATTTGTGGGTCATACACGTGAATATTCATCTTTGAAAATTAAAGGAGTAATGTGAGTATTTTTGAAGATGGCATGCCAGTTCTTAAAATTGGTCAAGTACATGTATGAGTATTTACTTCCATTTGTTTAAATGTATGTTCAATGTATTGCCGTGTGAATGTTTTAAAAAAAGTTGAAGTAGAATTTTTGCATCCTTATCATTATATTTGCACATTTGCAATTAAAATTTTGTTTGGCAACATCATGCCTAAAACAAAATAATGTGTTGTAAGTTATAAAAAGGTCACATGAAAGTAATTTCTTTATTTACTATGCTGTTATCAAAAATTGCTACTAAAGTAATATTATTTTGTAGAAATTGTTTTGTTGTATAATCAATTGATATCGTTGACCAAATTGATCATATTTACAATTATTTTTAATGACGCATATTCTATTGATGGATAAATTTATGTATATTATTAATATAATTTACTATGTATATTATTTTATATATGATTAATTTGATTATATGTATATATTTTAATTAGATTTACATTTTGATAAATTTTTGAAATAAGTGAATATGATAATTTATAATAAGGATAATTACCTACATGCCACATCAATTAGCTTTATTTATGCATTACTCATCCGTTCTTAATTAATTACGCTATGCACATTCAAAATATTATAAAATCTTAAATACACACACTTGAGTTAAAACTAGCTTAAAATTTATTTGAAAAAAAATATTTCGTTAGTAAATTATTAAAATTATATTTTTACTCTTAATAGTACATATTTTTTTCTTCCTCAATGCCACACTAAAGCACTTATTTGTCCTAAAATCAATTCACATCGCGGATGTCTCCTTCCCTTGCCACCACCTAAACATCAAGATTTTAGAATTTTCACTCAAAATATATTTAAATATCCTTAAAATAATATGATGAACGGCTCAATTTTTTTGTAACATAACTATAATTAAGTCATTAAAAAATTATGATTACTCATTATAATGAAAATAAGTTAAAATGTGTGTATTTCAGATTTTATAATATTTTGAGTATGCATAACGTAATTAATTAAGAATGGATGGGTAATACATTATTGATGTAGGATGTAGGGGATCCCAAAAAACACCAAAAAAGAAAGAGAGTTTCAGGAGACGGCGGCGCGCAGAGGGGCAAGCCTGTTAACGGAAGCTTAAGGAAGAGAGGGAGAGAGGGTTCGGGACAACAAGAAGAGCACACAGAGGTTTCAGGTGGTTCAGGGAGTAAATCCCCTACGTCCACCTAGCGATCAACGAAGAAGGTTCACTAATGGAAGAAAGTAGCCTCGAAGGCTAATACAGTGCTTCTGAAAGAGAAAGAGAGGAAGAGAGAGCTCCTCAGTTGGAGCTTTAATACAATGAGGGTGGAAGAATCTGGGAGGTTGCTTGCACCCTGGATGCTCCTCTGATTTTTGATCTCTGATTCTCTTTCAGATGGATCGATCCTGCTGCCTGGAAACTGTTCAGAGGTATTTGTAGGCGATAGAGTGCATAGCTTTATCCTGATTTCCCGGAGGGAAAGAGGCGGATAAGCTCTCGGTTCGCGCCGTTTGTTGGCCACCGGAGGGGCCAGAAGCCGCGAAAGGAGAGTGCTATCCTTTAATATTGGTACTTCTTCTGGGGATCCGTGATAGCCGGAGCATGCGGATCTTTGATTTGCAGGTCTGGAAAAAGTGATTCGTACGGGGAACGGCGCTGTCGGGTCAAGCTGATCGTGACAGGTACCGCTATGTAACATCGTCCTCGACGTTACCAAGGATGATCCTGGCTCGTCGTGGACGAGGCTAGGCTGAACCTTCGTGTCCAAGGTTTGACCCGGTCAAGAACCTGTGAGAACAGAGATGAATTAGCGCATAAATAAAAAGAGTTAGGGCCAGCCAGGCGCCACGTGTACGGCCAGGATGCAGCGTAGGAACCACGTGTTAACATACATAAATAAAGCTAAATGCTGTGGCATGTAGGTAATTATCTCTTTATAATAATAGTTACTTTTAATTATATAACTCTAATAACTATAACTATGAAATGCATAAGTTGAAACGTGTTTTTTAAATTTATTATTTGAATCATATTTAACGTAGCATGGGCTGAAATATGTTACGCATGGGCTGAAATATATTATACCAAACTGCCAAATATAATAAGAAAGATTTTTTTATTGGCAAGACTCACGAGAACCGGAGATATACACACGAATGATGGTTCGCATAATTATCCGCATAGAGATTTTTCTAGTGATTTCTATGCGGAAAGCGTCGTGAAAATGGAAAATTTTCAGCAAAAGTCCTGAGTTATAGCCTTTGGTTTTTTACAGTCGCATAATTGAAACTATGCGGAAATTCGCATAAACACTTTAAGGGATAATTTATGCGCCACCAATTCTGACGCATTGAATGCATATATTTTTTTTTTTTAAATAGCGCGTTGAACGCATATATCAACACTCTTAAAAGTAATTGTGCTTGAATCCAAAAAACCAATGTAAGAATGCTAGTGCCTAAAAGCTAAGTCTTTTAGTCATTTCATTTTTTTAATATAATTACAATATACATGATTTAATTAATATATAACATCTTCAATATTATATATATATATATATATTGTTAACACGTGGTTCCTGCGCTGCATCCTGACCGAACACGCCACCGCCTGGCTGGCCTCCATTTTGATTTATTAATTTGCTTACTCAGCTTCAGGTTTTGTAGGACTCTTGACCAGGTCAAACATCGGACACGAGGGTTCAGCCTAACCTCGTTCCCGATATCCCAGGACAAACTGGTAACATCGGACACGAGGGTTCAGCCTAAATCCCAGGACAAATCTGGTGACCTCGGGCACGAGAATACAGGGTACCGCCTGTCACAATCAACTTCACCCAATCCCGCCGCTCTCCGTACGGGCGCTCTTCCCCAGAAGAGATACCAGTATTAAAAGCTATCATCTTCCTCGTACAGCTGCGGACCTCTCCAGTGACAGACAGACGACGCTTAGAGAGCTCGTCCATCACCTTTTCTCCGGAAAACCAGGGTGAAGCTACGCATGCCATACGGCTATAAAAACCGTTGAACAGTCCCAGACGAAGTGGTGCAAAGAGAGAGACACAGAGACAAAAAAGAAACAAGACAGGACTCAGGCTCTCAGATTTGGATACTTCTCGTCTCTTTGTAACAAGCCCCAACTGAGGAGCTTCCTTTTTCCCTTCTTCTTCCTGAGAGCATTGTATAAACCCCCCCAGGGCTATCTTTTTCCTATTAGTGAATCTCTTTTTGCTGATCGACCGGTGGATGTAGGGGATTTTCTCCTTGAACTACCTTAAATCTCTGCGTGTTTCTCTGGATGTTCGGAGCTAATCCTCTCCTTGAGCTTTCATTAAACAGGCTCACCCACCTTGCGCGCCGCCGTCTCCCGAAACTCTCTTTCTCTTTGGTATTTCCTGGGACCTCCACATCCTACGTCAACATCTTCTGGTGCTTTTATTGAGACCCCGGGAAGATGGTGGCCAGGACACGCAAAACCAACTCTGTTGTCCGCAGTCTACACGCAGGAGAACCCTCTGTCCGGGCACCTGACGACGGGGCCTCGGCTTCAACTTCCAGGCGTCGCGGCGGATCTGCCTCCTCTTCCAGAGGCACCCGTGTCTCAAAACTCCAGGGGATGTGTAATATCTCAGTTTTTAATTTCTAAATTTATGTTGATAAAAAAAATTTTGAACTTAAAAATAATAATTATAGACTTATTTATGAGGATGTAAATCTATGGGGACCAAATTGTAATTGTTCCCATTTTGGATAACCACAGAGCTGTTCATGTATATTCTTTTGCCTTCTGGATTTCTCTGCCGGATCTCTGTTGTGCGCTGAGAAGAAGAGGAAAGAGGAGGAGAGGAGGAGAGGAGGAGGAGAGGAGGAGAGGAGGAGAAGAAGGGGAAGGAGAAGAATTAAAAAGGTAAGAAAATTATGTTATAAATTTGATTGGTGTATAATAGAAATTGATTTGTTAGATGTAAAATATACTTTTGATAAGTGGTTATTAATTATTCTTATCAAAACTCTTAATATAAATTCAATCAAAAACTAATATGATAT
>JAEMOT010002629.1:0-37750 GCA_019297695.1 Apostasia ramifera | reverse complement strand
AGAAGACTTCCGGCCACCTAGGCTGGAGGTTTACAAAGGCGCAACAGACCCCCGTGAGCATGTGCAGGGGTTTGAGGCCGCTGTCCGATACCGCCAGCCGGACGAGGCCACTAGGTGTCACCTCCTGGCCAACACTCTAAAAGGCGCAGCATTCAGTTGGTTCATTAAGCTGCCCCGGGGTCACATCTCTTCCTATGAACATCTGAAGTGAGAGTTGATCGCCCGTTTCATAGGGCGGACCCGCATGGTTGTCTCTGACATGGTGCTCGCCAACATCAAGCAAGGCGAGAGAGAGAACCTCCGGGATTACACCAATCGCTTCTTCGCCGCTGCAGCAGAAGCTGAAGATGTAGAGCCTGCAGTGGCCATGCACAACTTCCGGAGAGGACTCAAAGTAGGGGACCTGTCTAAATCCCTACAGTTGGCCAAACCTCAGAGTTATCCAGAGCTGGTGGCTAGGGCCAGTCAGTTCATGCTCCTAGAGGATGTCGAATCCTCCCCCGTAGGCGTTTCCGGGGTTAGGCAGGAGAGAAACAAGAGGAAACATCGGGGTGTCGAACCCCCGGTCACGAGGGTACAGATGGCCAGGCCTCATGATCGAGAAGAGGGGAGGCCCCGACATGCCCAGCCTCCAAAACTTCTTCTCTCTAGACCACTTCCCGAGGTCTATGCGGCGGCCGTCAAGCAGGGTTGGATACGACCTGCGGGACCTAGGCCAACGCCGCCGCCTGGAGTGGATTCCAACGACTACTGCGAGTTCCATGGGAACTATGGGCACAGGCTTCACCGGTGCCGAGGCCTCAGAATCTTGCTCGAGAAGCTGATGAATCAGGGAAAGCTCGAGGAGTTCATGCAGATGGCCCCAACTTTCACCGCCGCCCAGAAAGGGAAGGCCCCCGAGGTTGCTGAAGCTCCTACCAAGGCTCTGCCTTCTGTGGGCCCTAGCCAGCAAGGGCGCCCTTATCCTTCGGCCACCAGAACGATCAATGCTATCTTTAGCATTGACCCAACCGCTCAGCGCCAGGGAGCAGAAGTTGGCGGCATCTCTGAGCAGCATGCCTCATCCATCCCCCTTACGTTCTGCAGTGAAGATCTTCCTCAGCAGGGCAACTTACATAACGACCCGATAGTGGTCATCGCCCGCATCGCCGATTTCGATGTCCGGCGGGTGCTCCTCGACTCTGGGAGCACCGCTGATATCCTGTTTGAGTCCGCCTTCCTCCAGATGGGACTCAAAGAGGCTAACCTCCTCCGCGCTGGGACAACCTTACTCGGTTTTTCTGGTGAAAGGGTCCAACCTCTGGGATTCATTACTCTGCCCGTCTTCTTTGGCGATGACAACGGCCACGCTATGAGCATGGTCAACTTCGCAGTTATCAGGGCCAAATCGGGCTACAACGCCATCCTATGGAGGACAACTCTAAACTTTTTCGGGATGGTGATTTCCACGCCCCACCTGTGCACGAAGTTTCCGACCTCCAGCGACGTTGTCACCATCCGAGGAGACACGATACAAGCTACCCGCTGTTTTCAGATAGCGGTGCAGCTTGTAGTCGACCAAATGGATCCTAGAGAAACCCAACCGGTCACACAGCAGGAAGGGGTTATCAGCGTAGCCTTAGGAGGTGAAGGCTCTTCTAAAATTGTAAATATTTTATCTTATCAGAATGAGAAGCAGCAGGCAAAAGTTACTGCCTTGCTTCAGACTATATCGATGTCTTTGCATGGTCTCCTGAAGATATTACAGGCATGGACAGGGCTGTTTGCGAACACCACTTGAATGTGTCTCAGGCCGTCACCCCCGTCGCGCAACGAAAGAGAATAATGGCAGGGGAGAGGCAAGATGCCATCAAAGAGGAAATCACAAAGCTGCTGGGAGCCGGTTACATCAGGAAAGTGCAATATCCCCGATGGTTAACCAACGTCATGATGGTAAAAAAAGCCAGCGGGAAGTAGAGAATGTGCGTAGACTTCAGATCATTGAATCAGGCCTGCCCTAAAGACACTTACCCTCTCCCCCGTATCAACATGATGGTAGACCGAACCGTCGGGTATGAGGTTATGAGCTTTCTGGATGCCTTCTCCAGGTATCACCAAATCTGGATGGCCAAGGGGGATGAGGAGAAGACAGCCTTCATCACTGACTATGGGACCTACTGCTACAAGGTCATGCCCTTCGGTCTCAAGAATGCTGGTGCTACCTATCAGCGCATGATTGACGCAGTCTTCAGGAATCAAAGGGGGAGGAATCTCGAAGCTTATGTAGACGACGTCCTAGTCAAGAGTAAAACCTTAACAGAACATCTTGGTGATCTACGGGAAACGCTCGACACTCTCCGAAGGTACAACCTTAAGCTTAACCCTGCTAAGTGTACCTTCGGTGCTGCTTCAGAGAAATTCTTGGGATATCTAGTCTCTGTCAGAGGGATAGAGGCCAATCCCGATAAGATATCAGTCATTCTAAGCATGCCCTCTCCTAAGACGGCAAAAGAGATCCAAAAGCTAGCAGGGTGGATCAACAGCTTGGGAAGGTTTATCTCAAAAGCCGGCGATCGATGTTCCCCTTTCTTTCAGTATTTGCGTAACAGTAAGAAAGGACAGTGGGACAGCGGGTGTGAAGCCGCCTTTACCGAACTGAAGAAGTACCTAACCTCGACCCCGATGTTAGTAGCGCCAAAGGAGGGTACGGTCTTATCTCTTTATTTGGGAGTGTTTGATGCTGCGGACTCAGCAGTACTCCTAGACAGCGAGAAAGGGGCTCAACATCCCATTTTCTATACCAGTCACATCCTCCTAGACACCGAGAGTCGGTATCCTTCTCTGGAGAAGCTCGCTTTGGCCCTCCTCACGACGGCCAGGAAACTGCGATCCTACTTTCAATCCCATACTATTCAGGTCATCACGAATCAACCACTCCTAAAGATATTGCATACTCCCGAGATTTCAGGAAGACTACTCAAGTGGTCTATCGAACTAGGAGAGTACGACATCAAGTTTGTCCCACGGATAGCAATCAAGGCTCAGGCCCTGGCCGACTTCGTCGTTGAGTTTTCTACGTCGGAGCCACCACCCGCCAAAATCTTGGCAAACCTCTGGTCACTTCATGTTGATGGTGCGTCCGGGTCGCAATCTCAGGGGGCTGGTATCCTCTTAACCAGCCCAATGGGAGCTGTGCTTCATCAGGCTGTGACGCTTCAATTCAAAGCAACGAATAATCAGGCAGAATATGAAGCCCTCATTGCGGGATTAAATTTCGCGCTTAGCATGGCCGTGAAGCGCATACAAGTATTCAGCGATTCCCTGCTGGTCGTCAATCAGGTGAACCATACGTTTGAGACAAAGGACGAGGTTTTAAAGAAATATCTGCAACTGGCCAAGTCCTTAATCTCTCTATTCGAGGATTTCTCCCTGACGCACATACCCTGCGAAGAGAACCAAGTGGCAGACCGGCTCGCAAAAGAGGGGCTAGTTTCGAATGCACTGAAGTCTCTTTTGAGGAGCAACCGCCCTGCTGGATGGACAGGATCTTGGACTACTTAAAAAGCGGGACTCAGCCAGATGACAGACGAGAGGCGCAAAAACTGAAACTTATTTGCGCCAAGTACACCCTCGTCGACGGAGAGCTCTATAGGAGATCCTACGCCAAGCCTCTCACCAAATGTTTGAGACCAGAAGAGGCCTTGAAAGTTATGGAAGCAGTACACCAAGGGGAATGTCGAACACATGCCCGGGGCAGAAGCCTGGTTATGCGAATCCTACGCCAGGGTTTCTTCTGGCCCAACATTCACAAGGATGCTCAAGTATTTGTGGAGAAGTGCCCTCAATGCTAGTACTACGCTGACATGCAACGGCAACCTGCAGGTTACCTCAAGCCTATCAACTCATCTTGGCCCTTCGCCATTTGGGGGCTGGATTTCTTAGGGCCAATGCCTACGGCCATGAAGGGCTACAAGTGGATACTAGTTGCAGTCGACTACTTTACAAAGTGGATTGAGGCTAAGCCACTTACTCAGCGCACTGCTCAAAATGTCAAAAACTTCCTTTGGGCCAACATCATCTACAGGTATGGCATACCAATGGTAATTATCACAGATAATGGCACTCCATTCGCCAATCAGAGGATCCATGATTTCTGCGGAGAGCACCAAATCAACCTTAAGTATGCTTCTGTTTGGCATCCCCACACCAACGGTCAGGCGGAAGCCGCTAACAAGAACATTCTGAATATCTTAAAAAAGCGCCTAGACGGCGCCAAGGCCCGTTGGCCGGAAGAATTACCAGGAGCTCTCTGGGCTTACAATACTGCCCCTTCCGAGGTTACTCAGGAGTCCCCTTTCTCCCTCTCATATGGAATGGACGCTGTCATACCGGTTGAGCTAGAGCACCTCTCCCCTAGAATAGAGGTTGCAACTAGCTTCGAACCTGAGGCTTTGCAAGCATGGGCGGATGAGAATGATGATTCACGAAGGGTCGATCTAGACCTCCTGGAACAAAAAAGAGAGCTGGCAGCACTAAAACGCTTGGAGCACAAACGTCGGATAGGACGATATTACAATCAGAAGATTCATTCAGAAATTCATTTACACGGAATTTTAAGCATCAAATTTGAAGATTATTCTCTAAAGCGCCTGGACACCTTTATGTTATTCTCAAGACATCTGGATTTCTCTGTATTACTCCAGGACGCATATCTCCTATGCCCCTATGTATTGAGACATTCACAACGACCTAAGCGTCGCTCAGGTATGATCCAAACGCTCAAATCTCAAATCATCGTGTCCGAGGTTCCGGACCTCGTGCACGATGATACTCTCTAACCTTCACTAATACGGTGATCATCAAGCCTAGCAGTGCCTGGCAGGCGGGGTTTCCTACAAACATCTGGGACCCTTCCATAAGCCCATCCGGCCAGCGGAAGGTCCGAGGGCCTGGTCGTAACTTTAGGGCTGTCCCTGATATCGAATCACGATACAGGTCCCCCCTAAGCAGGGTGCCTTCGCTTCCCACTAGGATAACTGCCATTCCAAGAGGGTCAGCCCTTGCTTTAAGAACAAACGTCGTACACGACGTTTCAGACGAACAAGTCCTTTTGGCATTGGGTCAGAAAACTCCCCCTAGGCAGGATCTCCACTACTATCACTATTTTTCTATTGTGTAGGTTCACAAAGGAATGTCTATAATTCTACTAAAGGGGATCCCCAAGGTTAACCCTTGTCACAAGTATAAACATCGTACAAGATGTTTCAGGCGTTCAAGCCCTTGTGGCATCGGATCAAAGGCACCTTTTGGGCGGGATTCACCCTGACTATCACAATATTCCTCTTCCTGTATGGATTTCATGGAGTTCCAAACTTAAACTCAACTACTATGCGGTTCGAAAGCTCCTTATAAGATATCAGGAAGCTTTTCTTGTAGAATTACAGTCAAGATGTTCCAAATTTGGATCCACCTATTACAAGATTCAGGAAATCTATTATAAGTTTTTCTCAGAATCAGTCTGGACATCTCAATCTTACAAAAAGGTACATATACATCTCACGCACAGCAGAATAAACAGGTATGTGATAAACGAACTTCCTTTTTATTCATTTTTCAAAAATTACAAGAAGGATTACATCATTTTATAAGGAAACAGATTAATCTTCACTGACTCCATCCAAGAGGTCAAAAAACTGTTGGATGGTATCGTCGGTCAAGTCGAACCCTCCTTCCTTATAAATTGGATCTGCGGCCATGCAAGGAAAAGGATCCACTTCTCCAAGATCGGCAGCAGTAACCTTGCCTTCTCGGATCAAAGTGGAAGCCAATCCTTCCCAGGCCCGTCTGATCCCATCTAACTGTTCCTTCCTACAAGGTAAGCTCATTTTGTAGGCTTCCACCGCCGTGACAGAGCTACTTGCGACCGCAGCCTCCTTATCGCCATCAGCCTTGAACAGCTTCTCCCGCAAAGCCTTATTGTCAGCCTTCAGCGCACTCATCGCGGACTTGTAAACCGTGAATTCCTCCTGAAGGGCACTATGTTGAGAAGACTCCACCGCCAGTTGGACCTTCAGGGCTTCAATTTCTTCATTCTGACGATGCAGCTGGCCGGTCTGATCCAGCATTTGCTCCTCCACCCTCAGAGCCCTATTCAAAACTAAGGGCAAACGGGCGAGTACCTACAATGGAAGCAAGGTCAGCATCTACAAAGAATTAGCCAGAAAAGGGTTAGAATGGGTCCTTACTGTCGCCACCCTGTTAGCCATCTGGGCATAAAGATCCGTCGTAGAGGACCTTTCCAGCTTCTCTTCCAGATCCCTGGTCGCCAGCCCTCCCCCCAGGATCAGTCCCAGATCTCCTCGAACGGGGTTGAATTGACTTGAAGTTTGCTGTGAGACGACGGTCATCTTCCTCACCACTTCCGTCGCACTCACGGTAACCTCCGTCCCTACACCTGCAAACTCCCCGGTGAAGTTGATACAGAGCGGGGGCTCCGTGCTCTTCTCCCACTCACCGACATCTCCTCTCTCCTCAGCGCTCTTCCCCTTTTTCGAAGGGGGTTCTGGGTTGTTCCCGTCAGAGGGACTCCTCCTCTTTCTAAGGGCTTTGCTGGGGATCAAAGCCTGGCAGGAGGTGACAGCTGCTTCCTCTTCCGGACGAGGCACCTCCACCCTCTCCTTTCCTTGGCCTTTATTGGCCTCCTTCCCCTCTCCCTTTTCTCCTATGGCAATCCCTGCAGCACCTTTAGGGATTGCCTTAGGCCTGGCCAGTGATGCAGGTTCTTTCCCTTTACCTGCTTCTTCCATCACCTCGGCAAGGGTTTTCTTTTCATCTCCAGAGTCGTCCGGCGAGGACACCACGTCGATGGGTATCCCGCTGCAGACCGGCTCTGGGACCTCTGCCTCTTCCTCCCCTTCCACTCCGGCAACCTGTTTGCTGAGTTGGACGGCAGGAGGCTGCCCCTTTCTAGCCCTCCTCATCAGGACTGTTCCAGGAGGGGGAGCAACCTCCTTGAAGATGGTGTATCCCTGTGACTTGGCATACAGGGCCACATCATTCTTCACCAGCTTTAGGAAGTCTTTCAGGGGCCAGCTCTTCCCTTTCAAAGCTTCCAGGTTCCTATGGTCGGACGTCCCGGCCATCCATTGGGCGTCACCGATGAACTCGGTAGGGCAAACTCCAGGCTTCAAGGGGATCCCCAAATCCCCGCCTACGAAAAAGTAAAAATCCCTCCAGTCCGAATGGGAACTACTGGCCCCTGAGAACATCGCCTTCCTCGTCCTCGACCGCAAGGCCAGGCACCCCCGTACCCTGGAACCATCATCCAACTAAACAAGTTCCTCAACAAAGTCAAGCTCCATGCTATTCCCCTGGCTTGAAGCAGCTTCAGGAAGGAGTACATGTAGGCGACGACGTTGGGGGAAAGTTGTGCTGGCACGAGCTGGAATGAGTTCAAGACTTCCTTGAACTTTGGTTGCGGCGGCATCATCAAACCATACTCCACCTGTGCCCTGTATACGCACACCGCCCCCTCAGGGGGATTGTTTGGCAGGAGGTCGGCGGTAGGCGGGATGACCATCAAGAGGGGGTTCCCCCTGAACCCTTTGGTCGTGTTGAGTACCTCATGTTCCATCATGAGGGACTCCTGGTAGCTAGTATCCTTCCGAAATTGCTCGGCCAGTTCGGCCCACTCGATTTCTCTCCCTCCCATCGTTCGGTTTCCTTCAAACGGACGGAATGGGTGTTTTCTTTCGAACTTAGGGTTTAGAAGGAAGGCGAGGCGCATCGTTCCCTCCTAAAAAGGGCCTTTATAGGAAGCAAACCGTGATCCTCCGCCTTCCGACCGTCTGATCTCCTTGATCAGCGCACGAGCATCATCAGACCGCTCGTTCCCTCTGACAAATCTCAGGAATCGAAGCGGCAAAAGGGTCTCGAAGCGACGCACGGTTTACAAAGCGTTACTCCTCCCCATCCCATCGTATGTCGTCAAGAGAATCCTACCATTGTGCACGAGAGGAAAGATTATTCTTTCCCTGAAGTTCGATTCTCGCTAATCGTGCATGAGGGTTCGAGGAAAGATTATTCTTTCCCTGATGTTCGATACTCGCTAATCGTGCACGAGGGTTCGAGGGAAGATTATCCTTTCCCTAGTGTTCAATATTCCTATATCGTGCACGAGGGTTCGAGGGTAGCTATTTCATCTCTTTTACTTAGAATGTTTCTTTACTTTTTGAATTCTTTACCTTCACTTATGGATTCATGCATTCTCTTCTGAAACTTCATGGTACCTGTTTCAAAGCACGGAAGAGGAGATACAAAACAAGAATTCATTCACAGCAAGCTTCTGAGAAGGAAAAATGCATTTCATTAAAGAAAGAATTTGTTACAATTTCCTTCTTTGTCCTCACATGTTCCTCTCGTGAGTACAGGAAAAACAAAGAAAGATACAAGACTTCGGAACTTAAACACCAGGTCTGACGAATTCAGACCTCTTAACCAGGGCTCCTCCTGACCAAGGGATCTCTCCTCCAAGGGACCGCCTCTTCTCTGAATTTCTTTTTGGGGGACAACTCCCAGCATCGAAGAACCTGTCTGGCCCCTTAGGACCACAGAAGAGAAGAATTGCTGGGTCCCTGATATTCTCCTGGTTCAAGGTACCTACATCAACCAATGTCTGCAGAAGAGCATCAAAGGCAGCCTGGTGCTGCACATGGCGACCCACCGGCGAGGCACTGACAATCTTCACCGCCCTCCTCACCGTTTCCTCCAGGTCCTCCATGCATCGCCTCCGCCATCCAGAGCTATTCTCCACCAAGGCCCGCAAGAGAGTGGACTTCAGATTTCAGCAACTCCTCCCGACGACAAGCCTCGAAGGCCGCCTCCTTTGCCCCTGACGAGGCCTCCCTGGCCTTAGTCAGCTCCTCCCTCAACCTCCTTCTCTCCTCCCTCAAAGCCTCCCTATCGTCGTCCAAATCCTTTATCCTTTTTTGGAGGTCTTTGACATGGGTGGAGTGGGCCTGATTCACACCCGCCAGATTGCGATTAAACTCTCCCCTCGCAATCTCACTTTTGTTAGCCCACTTCTCATTAACCTGGGCTAGGGAAGCTAACCTATCCTCCATTTGGTACATCTTCCCCAATTGCCCCTTCTGATCAGCCAGAGAGCGCTCTATAGCTTGAGACAAAGCGCCCTCCAATTCCCCAATTGCGGAGGCAGCGGGCTTCCACATCCTCCTTGCCCTTCAGAGATTTTATCACCTCCAGGACTTCGGAGGTGTTCCTCAAGATCTTCTCCTCCGCCCGCCTTATCTCACATAGCCGGTCTCCCAGCATACTCCAGGCCCCCTCAGTACCAAAAGGGACGCCGGAGACTGCCGGGGGGGCCTCTCCTTCCTTTTTCATCACCTTCTCCGCCTCTGACCCTCCAGTACCAGAGGCAGTAAGGAGGGACTCTTCCTTCTTCTCCTTAGCGCCTCCCTCTTTCCTCCCTTCCTCACCGTCAAGATCTAACGGAGGGAGAGAAAGGAAAAAGAGCTTCCTCTTGCTCACGGAAGCAGGAACTGGGGCTCCTAGGGGAATAGGCCTACCAACAACCAGGAATGGCTCCCCCTCACCTTCATCAAAACCCCCTGGCCCGGGAAAGAGCCGCTCAAGCTCTTTGTCCTTGAGCATGATCTTCCCCGACGCCAGCTTCGCTCTAGTGGATGTCTCTCCCACCAAGACCACCTCCTTTAACTCCTTAACTTTCGGAGGCGGCTTAACTGGAGAATCAGAGACTACCACCGCTTCCGCGGCTTCAGCGCTCGCCGGACCCTGAAGAGATTACAACGTCTGCGCCAGGGCGACGACAACCCTAGCCGTGGGGACTTCTACCTCCAAAAACGCAACTGCCTCCGGCGGCTTCTTCTCTGGAGGGGCGTCGACCACAGGTGCTCCGACTCTTTTCTTAGAGAAGCCGGACGCGATCTTCCATTTCCTCTCCGCCATCTCCATAAAAGCTCTCACACTCTTGCAGAACTCAACAGGCAAAGGAAGGAAATGCGAAGCGGCAGGCACCGCCCCAATCTTATCTTTGCAGGCCTTGGGCAGCGCGTCCACCCTCGCGACGGTTCGCATTCCAGGACCCATATCAATATTCGCGCCCTGACAATGCGGGGGACTGATGTTAACACGTGGTTCCTGCGCTGCATCCTGACCGAACACGTGGCGCCTGGCTGGCCTCCATTTTGATTTATTAATTTGCTGACTCAGCTTCAGGTTTTGTAGGACTCTTGACCAGGTCAAACATCGGACACGAGGGTTCAGCCTAACCTCATTCCCGATATCCCAGGACAAACTGGTAACATCAAACACGAGAGTTCAGCCTAACCTCATTCCCGATATCCCAGGACAAACCTGGTAACATCGGACACGAGGGTTCAGCCTAAATCCCAGGACAAATCTGGTGACCTCGGGCACGAGGATACAGGGTACCGCCCGTCACAATCAACTTCACCCAACCCCGCCACTCTCCGTACGGGCGCTCTTCCCCAGAAGAGGTACCAGTATTAAAAGCTATCATCTTCCTCGTACAGCTGCGGACCTCTCCAGTGACAGACAGACGACGCTCAGAGAGCTCGTCCATCACCTTTTCTCCTGAAAACTAGGGTGAAGCTACGCATGTCATACGGCTATAAAAATCGTTGAACAGTCCCAGCCGAAGTGGTGCAAAGAGAGAGACACAGAGACAAAAAAGAAACAAGGTAGGACCCAGGCTCTCAGATTTGGATACTTCTCGTCTCTTTGTAACAAGCCCCAACTGAGGAGCTTCCTTTTTCTCTTCTTCTTCCTGAGAGCATTGTATAAGCCCCCCAGGGCAATCTTTTTCCTATTAGTGAATCTCTTTATGCTAATCGACCGGTGGACGTAGGGGATTTCCTACTTGAACCACCTTAAATCTCTGCGTGTTTCTCTGGATGTTCGGAGCTAATCCTCTCCTTGAGCTTTCATTAAACAGGCTCACCCCCCTTGCGCGCCGCCGTCTCCCGGAACTCTCTTTCTCTTTGGTATTTCCTGTGACCTCCACATCCTACGTCAACATATATATATATATATATATATATATATATATATAATGCATCGGAACTTTAAATGTCTGATTAAATTTATAATGAAAATTTATGCATGCTAAGCGCAAGATTTGTAAGTTGATAACAAAATTGTAAATGTCTTTAAAAAATCAGGCATTATAATTCAAATGTTTCTTTTTTATTTTTGATTAAATTATATTTAAATTCTTAAAATTGAACAAATATTATAAATAAATTTTAATTTTTTAAAATCTTCAATTTAAGTCTCTTAAATAACATTTGCATTGTTCTTAAGTCATTCCCACCATTTTATTTGATCTTTTAGATAAAAATTATATATATTAAAGAATAAATTTGGGAAATTTTTTTTGAGAAAATTACTCATCTTATCATCTCAGCAACTGTCCCCCACTATTAATTAAAAACTATATTAAAAGGTAATTTTCAATTTATCATTTCCATTTTAATAGCAGCAATTGTTAGAACCTCATGATAATGCAGAATCTTAAATAAAAATTTCTAGTAAAAAGTTTAAAAAAATTGAAAAATAATTTCAGCAAGGCCAAAATGTAATCTACTCTTTTTTTTTTATTATCTTTTTTTAAGGGTTATTCTTTTTATTAACTTTTGAAGAAACTAAAAGCAAAAATACTATCAAGATATAGCAGGAAAAACTGCCTATATTGAGAAAAATCTTATAAGCAGTAAAAGTGATACATAGCCTCATTTCTATAGCATTGCTTTGTTGCTTGATCACCACTACATGTTACTCAAAAATTTTATGTTACCCGAATCAAACAATTTCTCTTTTGATCTTAAGATGCATAGTGAGTGCCTAAAGACATTTTGCTCATCTTGTGCAATGAAACCAAGGACAGCCAACTGGCCAAGTCATAAAAAATAAATAAGATATAAGCCAGCGGCCAAGTTATCCACAAAATACAACAGAAACAAGAATATGACACAAAAGGTTTTGGAATTCTCCAAGTACAATTGAACCATAAAGACTTCTGATCAACCAAGGCTGACTGCCGAAAGTAAACCCTTGAGAAAATGTTATGTAAGTTACAGTGATGTGGGCTTGAGAATAAATCACTTCAACTCATTTTGGAAGAAGACTAGCAGGTACTGACGATCCATCTCAGCATTCACAGCCTGATGACGAAGACTGCAGCCGGCTGCTCCCAGCCATGTCAACAGTATCTGGGAGGTATCTAAATCACAAACAATGCAACCATTAGACCACCAATCTCATCATGACAAGATAAATATTTGATTGCAGAAACTGTTCTACAAATTTGAGATTATCATGGTTGAAGAAGAACTAGATAAGAATAATAGACTGAACTGAGAGGGAATATGCAAAACTATAATGTGATGGCATTGTTTATAACGGTATTTCATGTTTTTTTAAAAGGCTTCATACAGATCCCTGAGATCAACTTCCATTTCATGTATTATGTCAACTTCTACGTAAGTTTGAACTAAAATACACATATCTTTAATTCCACCAACCCTCGGCAGGCCACCCTCGTCAGCTTGTTAGAAGGGAGGGAGGGAGGGAGCATCTCCAATCATTTACTTTACTAAAATTATTAAATTTTAGGCATAGACAGTTTAAACAAACCAACATGAAATATTTTAAAAAATTCATGAACATGCGCAAATCAAAATTCATGGAGAAGAATAATTGTTGAAGATTTTATAACAACTTCAAATAGTTGAGACAAAGCAACGAATGACGGTCATGATGCTGAGTCAAAGAGCATACATTTCCTCTTCAGGTTCATTCTTGAGAGCATTCTTTGCTATGCACTCAAAAGCAGCCTCCACATTGATTCCATCTTTGGCCGATGTCTCAAAGTAAGGGATGTTTCCCTTTGAAGCACACCATGCCTTTGCCTTTTTCTCTGAAACCTGAGAAATAGAAATCACAGTGGAGCTTTAATTGTAAACCAAAATGAGAATTCCATTAACTAAACAAAAATATACTAATAATATTCATAATAATGACATGATGAAGAGAACATTTCTTACTACACGACTGTTGCCACCATCAACATCTATCTTGTTGCCCAAAACTACAAATGGAAAGTTTTCGGGGTCCGACGGACTAGCCTGAAATCAAATGCAAGTAGAAATAGTTCAGTGTTGATTTCATGAGTCAAAAGCTAGCTAGCAAAAACTTAGTCACCTGAATCAAAAACTCCTCACGCCAATTGTTCAAGTTATCAAAAGACTTCACGACGTTAACATCATACACAAGAACACAACAATCTGCACCACGATAAAAAGCGACCCCAAGGCTCTGAAATCGTTCCTGACCAGCAGTATCCCAGATCTGGTCCAGATACATAAATTAGAAATGTAAAAAGCAGATACCAACACACCATCCAGACCACAAAAGCAATTTAAATATAAACTGTGTAGAACAAGTAATCCATTACGAAGAAACAGAACTAGAAGAAATTGGAGAAGATGAGAAAAAAAAAAAAAAGAAGAAAAATAGAGATATTTTATCCACTTATCCAAAATCCTGAATACAATAATATAATGCTTATTTATAGCCAAATTGCCTCAACTAATCTAAAAAAAATCCAAGGTAATTAAAAAAGAAAAATTCTAACTAATTAACCATATACAAATTGAATTTTAAATTTGTTTAAATTGAAATAATGAAAAATTGAAATTTACACAAAATATTATTATCTTTGAAATAATAACTAAACGATAAAAATAAACGAAAACTAATCCCTCCCCCATCCGTGAATAACATAAGTACGCAAAAATCCTTTGCAAAGAAAACTCGACTCCCTTGAGGTATAATGCTTATAGGAATCTACAATGATCGGTTTCAATCTTTTGCACTTGTCCAAAGCAATCCAAGTAGCTTTAAAATACAAGATAATGGAAATATCCATAATCAATTGTGCTCAAGGATGAGAGTGGCCATTCAAATAGAATACCTACAAGAAAAGAGTAGAAATAGTAAGAGACTCAAAAGTGCTTCGACATAGTATTAGATCTTCCATGTTAAAATATAACTAATATTTAGATGATTAGGTAATTCAAGTGAGCATTTAATCAAAATTTATCAAGGACGAGATATGCGCTAAAAAACTTTTGTGGAAAATCTTAAAGAAATTTTTAGGCAGGCATTCAGGGTGAATATAAAACATTACAAAAAATCACTAATAATAAAATCTTTAGCCTTACAATGAACATCATCAGCAAATTTATATTTAAAAGTACTTGTGACAATATTTCATTTAATCTCAACAAGAAGTCCATACATATGATGTGCAAAAGATTCAGTAAAGTTAGAGATATTTGTATCAAAAAATGAAAGGAACAAGATCAAGTAGAGTTCAGAATCTGTAGCCATAGAGACATTTCAAAATGACAAATCCTAGTGGACCTATCAATTGAATTATTATAAGACCAGATAAAACAAGATCCTAGTTCCCAGATTCATCGTCTATAATACACATTTAACAAATTACCAAAACTATGATTCACAACCTCATTCTGACAATCTGTTTGTGGATACGCAAAAGAAAATTTTAACTCAGTGTCCCCCAATTGCCAAAGTGTTCTCTAAAACTATGAAATGAATGAATTTTACATCCCTAAAATTCAATCAACAGATCTAACAATTAAAAGAAAAGCAAAGATAAAATGATGAGCATAAGGAAATGTCAACTTTATGTGAAAACACTAGAATCGAGAAATAACCAGATGCCTAAAATGCGGTTTTAATCCTTTAGATGAGTTAGAGGTTTATAGCAAGAGAAATGAAGAGTTACAAACCTTAGGGAAAGAAAAGGAGTTCAAGTGAGACTCGTGTTCTATGGACTTGATATATGTCGAATAGCTTGGAAGAAGTTCCAAACAGCCATCACAAAGGGCTCTAAGTTAGTGGAAGCTTGAGAGGAAGCGGGACCAAACCTCTCAATGGCCTTTCTTGCCTCAATTTATGGCAGAACGATGAAGGGAAAAAATAGCCTTTTCACCATACGTTGCTATCCCTAAGGATATTTTAATATTCGTATGAGAATTGGCCAGCAATGCTAGGTCTTGCTAGAACATGTGTTGGCTATGCCAGATCCTCTGCATAGAAGGCCATTGGAGCTTTGTTCAAGTCCATTGTTCGGCAGATCCATTTGTAAGTCGTTTAGGGCACCTATTTGACAATGCAGTTCGAGCATTCATTTTTTCTTTTTTCAATATAACAAAGTACACCACCCTCCCCCATTTAAAGCAACGAAGGGCATTTTATGTTAGTTGTAGTTTTTGGTTAGCTGTGCACGGATGATGCCACACGTACAATCTACTACCGATAAATAAGGTCGATGAATCCCAAAATATTGTCTTGTTTGCTTGAGAGGTTGTAGAGCATTGTTAGTATTTAAGAAAGTGATTGACGGATTCAAGGAATGGGAGAATAACTTGGGAAAAGAGAAGCCAAAGCTTGTTTCTAAGGTCAATCCAACCCCCCCCCCCCCCAACTTGATAGGTTATCAACATCCTTTAAATTATGGGATGTGGACAAGACCTTGAATGGAGAGAGCGAGATCCTCTTCTTTTTACACCGAAGGGACAGAGAGAAAGCCAAGAAACAAATCCAGGCCCTGGAGGGAAAAATGAAGCTTTGAAAGAACAAACAAGGAATTGGAGGAGGTGAACAAAAAAGTAATTGGAGGTGGCAAATGAGCTAGAAGATCGCTTAGCTAGCCTCCAAAGGCACAAAATGATCAAGTACAAAAGGGGGTGCGCTAAGCTGAAGGCTGCTGTGGATCATCTAAGAAGTTCGGCAAAAAACCCCTGCCTTCATGACTGCAATGATCTCTTCAGGCTGAGTTCTTGAACTTACATTTTACAAGCTGGTGGGGAGAAGACGAAGAAGAGGGTACAAACCTATAGCAGTACTTCTTCGACTTCCTAGGAGATAGGGTGTGCTCTTCTCTAGGAGTTTCTAGCCTTTTTTGCCTTGCCAGCTCCTCGTCTTAGGCATCTTCAAGGCATTTGCATCTTTGCGATGCATTTTCTTCTCTGCCATTGCTTACAACTCCGTCAACATCTTTAGTGTGCTCCCTATGAAGAAGTTGTAAAGCTTGTCAAGACAAAGGCTATAGATAAGGATTAGCACAACACGTCGTCAATAGTGTCCATCTAGCATTCAACTTAGAAAACAAGTCAGCACAGTCTCTTAATGACCGTAAAGTCCCTACTTAATCTTCCACAGCTCATGGATAGTTTGAGTAATGGACTTTGATGAGGCAAATCTCATGTTAAGATGCTAAGTAAACATCTTGAAGTAGTGAATTGAGCTTAGCAGAATTTTGTTGAGCCAATCCAAAGCTAGCACTTGTATGCATCGAAGATCAACTTGCATATACCGAGAACTTTCTTGAAGCACTAAAGTGTTTGCGTGTTGCATAGGATCTCTACTCCCATCATAGTTTTGAACCTCATGAGAGCGAAGCCAAAAGAATGGCCAGTGTAAACATCAAAAAGTTTGCCAGGACATCTGGTGGATAAATCTACAGATGGTTCCCTCCCTCCCCATACCCTTGTAGCCGCTGGCATATTTAGAACTAACCCAAACTCGAGCCAAGTTATTGGCGTTGTGATGGTTCATTGGGATAGAGTTAAATTAAGACATAAACAATCGCACGACTATAGTGGGGTTTGAGGTATTTGGGTCAGGACGGTTCACGGGTGGTGTTGAAGCAAGGCTAGAATGGTCTTCATGAAGGTCGACATTGGCTTTAGTCATTTGAGCCAATGTTTAGATTATGGTCTGTAATTGCTGGTTGACATTAACAGTTGAGCTAGTCTGGCCATGCTCAGTCATGTAACTGGGTTATAGGAAGGGATTGTCGTAGGAGCTAAAAGGCTCGATTCTCAACTGAAGCACAAATTTGTTGATGAAAAATTTTGTCAACTAGATCTCACAATTAAAAGAAAAGTAAAAAGGAAATGAAGACCATAAAAAAACGTCGATTTTACATCGAAACCTCATAATCGGAGGAAAACCACGATGCCTAAGAGGCAATTTTAATCAACTAAATATTTATTTTGTGTATACAACAATAGAAAAGATGGGTTACAATAGTTGGAGAAAAAAAGAATAAGTGAGACTTGTTCTCTATGGTCATGGAACCGAGTCGAACAACCTAGATGACGTACTGAGCTACATAACGAAGAGCTCTGAGTCAGTGGAAGCTTGAAAGGAAGCAAATTTGAACCCTTTGCCAGCATTTCTTGCCTCTATAGTTAAATGATGGGACAAAATGATCTTATTGCCTCAAAGCTTGAATGGCGATGTCAGACCACTGTTGGTAGTTGTGTTGCCTTCTCCTTCATAAGATATATTGGAGATCCTATGCCAGGGAAAATCGTTAAAGCTTTATTCGAGTTCGTTGTCCAACTTATCCATTCATAAGTCGTTCTAGATACCTATTTAGGGATGAAGTTCAAATGGTCATTTCATGTGTTAAAGCTTTCTCTGATTGACTTGACTTTTCCCCCTTCAACCATCCACATAGATGGCTACAGTCCTTATAAAAAAACTATAGAGCTAGGCAAGCCATGTAATTAAATATCTCTGTAGAATAACATGGATATGTAGAATGCATCAGAAGTCTAATTACAAGGAATGAAACATGCATTTAGAAAATCTATCAATAACCATAAAAATAGAATCATGACCACTAATGATCTTAGATAATTCTAAGACAAAATCTATACTCAAAATGTGTAAAGACTTGTATTTTGTTTCTTAGCCTTAGAAGTCTAACAAGAACGAAACAGAGAAACGATCTTAGCAACAGCCTTAAGTAGGCTGAACCAATAAAATCTATCAAAAACTAAAAAAATCATTTTATCTCAACCAAACCCACAGCGTAAATTTCCCGAACAAGTTAATCTTGTAACGAAGTCCAAGAAATGCAAAGATGTGTCCCCTTAAACAAATATCCATTATGAATAAGAGAAGACTCTTAATCACTTTGATTCCAATTGTGAATCTCATGAAAAAAAGTTCCAAAATCTAGGCAAAATTCAAACTCGTCATTCAATATATCAAATCCAACAACTTCAATGATCATACTATGGAGTACTTCAATGATTCAACTAAGCTTATTAGCAAATTTACTCTCAACACCTAACTTACATTTTAACACAACAGTACACTCAAGAAACTTGGCCCACCTAGAGTGTCTAGAATTCAACTTCTTTTGAGATTGAAAATATCACAAAGCAAGATAGTTAGAAAATAAGACAAACTCCATACGAAATAAATAAAATCACCAATATTTAAGTGATTATACAATGACATGGGATTCCTTTTCATAGGTGGAATGGTGTTTGCTTTACTTCAAAAAATTTTTAACTAAAAAAAACTATCAGATGTCCTCATTACTCAAAACTTCACCAATACCTATTCCGAATGCATCACAAGTCACCTCAAAAACTTTATTAAAATTGGAATGCTTTAGAATAGGTGCATATGTCACTTTTCAATCTTCTTATAAAATATATCCTATGAAAATTTCGTGCCTTAGTGAAAGATGTGGGAATAGCTTAGTCTCTAGTAGCTCATATTTTATCTGGATCAACAGAGAAACCATAAAAAGAAACTATAAATTCAAGAAAAACTAGATTGTAGGAAACTACAATTTTTGAGATTAGCATAAAGTTTAGAATTCATAAGAGTGGGGAAACAATACAAAGATGATCCAAATACTCATTTTTAATCTTATTATATATAAAAATATCACCAAAATAAACCATGCAAAACTTTCCTATAATTGTTGCAAGATATGAGCCATCGCTCTCATAATAAGCTACGAGCATTAGAAAAGCCCGAATCTAAAATGCTATCTTTCATTCATCACCAAATCAAAATACTAATTTAGTAATACACATTTCTAAAATCAATCTTAGAATACCAGCTAGATCTCGCAAGCATGTTTAACATGTCTTTCAAACGAGGAATAGAAATTCTATATTTGATGATAATTTTATTAATAGGTCAGCTATCAATACACATTTTCAAAAAATCATCTTTCTTTGGAGTTAAAAAAAGAGAACTACACAAGGACTCAAGCTATATCTCACTCCATTCTACTAATTCATGAACTTGTCTATTTCATGTTTCTCACTCTTAAGGTTGGACAACTAAGATCCAAGAAAAAAATCAATTGCAAGTTGAATATCTCTCATAAGTGGCAATTCATCAAGAAGCTCACTTAGCAAAACATTAGAAGCTCTGATACCAAAATATTGTAGAACACACATGGAAAAAAAAAGAAAAATTATAAGAAAGGGGAAAACACAATAAAAAATGGGACAAAAGTATAGATGATTTTATTCATTTATCCAACGTCCCTAGAAATAATAATATGAGACTTATTTATAACTAACTTGCCCCAACTAATCTAGAAAAATTTAGGATAATAAAATACATAAACTTTGACTAATTATCCATACTAGTGAAATGTTGAATTTATTTAAATTTTAAATAATATAAATTTAAAATTTAAACAAACTATTATTATCTTTCAAATACTAATTGAACGATAAGGTCAAGCTGAAATCAATCCCCACATCTTCATACATACCTAAAATAAGTACATCAAAATTTATTTATGACCCCAGGTGGATCACCATCCAACACAAAAACATTCTTGATAAACAAATCACTAACCTAGTAGTCATATATATATATATATATATAACATAATTGATAGCTATAGATATTTTACTGATATAAATCAAAGGACTTATACGATAAGCCCTTGACAGACATGAATTCTCACGGACATCGTGCACAACTACTCTTATCTTTGTATAACTCTGAGATTGAAACATAGAAAATATTTATATAGCATATTCACATCTCTTGTGTTAATGACATGAAATTGCAAACTCTCTATAACAACCAAGCAATGTCTCACTAGGCGATTTTCTTCTGCCACTTTTTACATGGGCGCTTCTATTAGCATATGATTTATATATCCAAATCATTTAAGCTAATTCTATATGGGTTGATCTTTAATTAAGGTCACTCCAACTTTCTCATAAATAACTCATTTTTTATTATGTCCTTTGTATATACTTACTCATCTACCTAAGCATTCACATCTTCGCGATACTAATTTTATTTTTATATTTTTACTTTATAGGCCAGCATTTAGCACCATATAACATCGCCAATTTAACTATTATCCCATAAAATTTACTTTTAAACCTAAATGATATTTTTCTACAAATGCACCAAATGTCCATTAAATCTATCCTGCTTTGATCCTACTAATAGCATTATCATCAATTTCACCATTATTTTTTATGATTAGCCTGAAGTATCTAAACTACTCAATCTTTCTAATAACTTGATCATGAATTAGTACCTCCTCAATACAAGTTCTTCTATCTTAACTAAATTTGCATTCTATATATTCAGTTTTAAATCTACGAAAATAAAAACTTTAAACTATAATGTATTCCTCTATAACT
This sequence comes from Apostasia ramifera, assembly GCA_019297695.1. NCBI lineage: Eukaryota > Viridiplantae > Streptophyta > Magnoliopsida > Asparagales > Orchidaceae > Apostasia > Apostasia ramifera. The sequence continues at coordinate 17,180 of JAEMOT010002629.1, read as the reverse complement.
CGAGCTCCACCTTAACTTTATCTGTAGTCTTATCAATAATAATAATATCATATACGAAAAGCATACACTAAGGCATTTTTTCTTGAATATGTTCAGTCAAGATCTCCATAACAAATACAAAGATAAATGAGTTTAAAGATTAGAATTAGTGTAATCCAACCATGATATAAAAAATCTTAGTTATATCTCCTTGTGTTTGAGCACATCCAAACCTACTTAAGACACACTTACAATTTTAATAGTCAACCCGCTGATGATTTTTAACGCTATAATTTCATCCCCAATCTTTTTGGCTTCCACTATGCCATCCTTCAATCTCTTATCCAAAATTATATACATCACATTCTTAATACTATTCTTACCTAAGCATTAAAGCATGAAGCCTAAGCTATCAATTACTTTATTTTTCTTCCTCGCCTATTTCATTTCCTGAAAACACAAAAAATTAATCTTCTTAAAAATTATAGTATCCACCAACTCCATTAACTTGCACATCAGAATGCCTACACTCTAAGCTTCTAGTCTTATTTAAGCATTTGCTCACTTATCACTACACCTAAGTACTGATATAATAGCCCTTACACACTTTTTTATATTATTCAAGCAATCTAACAAGTCACTTTTACAGAATGCCCTAACTTTGTATAATTTCTCAAATGATTCATATCATATTTGTTCAATAAATCTTATGTTGACCGGTGACTGTCTAATGCAAACGCCCTCTCAAAAAAAAGAGAACAATAATAATCATTAGTTAAAAAACAACAATTGACTCCAACTAGGTTAATTAGATAGCTTACCTCATGCAAAAAGTTGCTGCACCTCAACCATCAAAATGGCCTAAACTCCACTAACAGTTTAATCTGACTTACAAAATAAACAAGATTGTGCAGAATTCTGATAAGTATGCTTACTGATACACAAAACCACAAAAAATTTAAGAAAATATAGATGTGCAAGAACACAAAAAGCTAGCACCAATAGCATTTGAAAATATTATAAAATGAATAATACCCACAAGCACCTAAAGAATCACAAATAAGTTTCATCTGAATTGTATGCTCCAATCAACTTATTGGAATTTGCATGTACAACGCACCTTCTGGCAATGAATGTACATGCTTCTCAAAAATATGCTCTATAAGAAAAGCAAACCCAAACAAGCTGCCTACTTACCAGACCTATCACAAGTACCAATTAAATTCTACCACTCAAGCACAACAACCTATAACCAGAGGATTTCCAATGTACACCATAAAATGTCCTTACGATCTTTCATTAATTTTATAGAACCCAGCAATTCATATGTCATAAAGCCAAACCAGTTTCATCCTATAAAGATCTTCATAGAAATGAAGAACAAATCCGGTAATGCATCAGTAAGGAAATATGGCAGTAAAATCCTTCCCAAGCCCTAAAAGAGAATCAAACGAACAGCCCTAATTAAAACATAAAGATCCAACCTGTAATGTGAAGAGCCGATCCTCAACCTGGATCTCCTTCGTCAAGAAATCAGCCCCAATCGTCGCTTTATACTGATTACTAAACTTCTTATTGACATATCTACACACAACAAATGAAAATCAAAAAACAAGATTCAAATTTAAAGCCGCTGCGGTAATCCGAAATTAGTTTAGAATCGATGGTACTGATTCATCAAAGAAGTCTTCCCGACCCTGCCAAGATTCAAAAAACGCACAAAAATAAAGAAGATGAAAGAAAATACTTGCAAACCGGCGGAGATATCGCCAAGAGGAAGAACTACGAAGCGCTTACCCACTGTCGCCGAGAATAATGACCTTGAGAAGCATGCGCCTGCGGGACGCCATGGATGACCAGATTCGGTGCCTTGGCGGATCGGGGGGACCGATCAGATCTATGGTTTCGTCTCCCTTTCCTGGGACCAAGGCTCGACGGAAATTTTGTGCGCCTTGCTGCGGGTACATTGCAAGCAGGTACCTGAGGTTGGGTCTCATTAAATATAGGCCCGAATTATTAAATGAGAAATTGTTGGACGGATATGAAATATCAACAGCATTATTTCTGCTTATTATTCTTTTTTTTTTTTTAACTCAACCTCAGGGTTGATGGCCAATTTAATCATGATTACTTTTTAATTTTATTTAATATTCTTATAATTAATTGATTTTATTTTTCATTATATATATCTTAAAAAATTTATATATTTTTTATAAAAAAAATAAAAAGTTAGCTATAGTCAACTTAGCTATGAACTAAATAGAAATTTATTTTAAAATATAAGACTATTAAAATATTGAGTAGTTAAATTTTCAATTAAAATGATCTTATAATTTTTATAATCTAGCCAATCTTATTTTATAGCTAAGAAATAATCGATCTATGCTTTTGAAAATTTATTCTTATAAGTGATTAGATATCAATCTTTTTTTTTTTGAACTAAAACTATGTATATTAATTAAAAAAATTAAAAGAATTTTTTAGGATAAAATTGCTTTTCTTTTCTTCTTCTCTCTCTTGCTATCCCTCACCGAAGTACTAATGATAATTCTTCAAATAGTTCATTTATATTTATTATAATAGCTCTATAATTATTGGCACTTCATTATAATGCAAAACTATGCACAAGAAACTTAAATTGAGAATTTTAAAAAATTGAGATCTATTTGTATCGCTTGTTCAACCCCTGTGGCCCAAATGTAATTTATCCAAATATTAATTAAGTACAAAATTTAAACCTAAGAAATAATTTTTAAATTTTTGATATACAAGTTAAAATATTTAAATTTTAGATTTAAAATTCTTCTTCATGTAGCTTAATATATTGAAGATAGATTCTTAAAATTATGTAAATCATAAATGCTAAAACCAAACTTCTTTCTAGGGAAGACTATTGTTGGTAATTACATCTATTCAATTATGGCCTAATCTCCTCCATCTCACATGACTGAGCTAAGGAAAGAATGTTGATGCGGAACAATATACGGATGTAATCTTAATTAGAGATCGATAAATAAAATAGCAAATAATCATAAGATTGATTCTAGGAATATTGCTGATAATAGTTATGCAATAATCAAGAAATCATAAAGTCGAGAAGTAAATCGATTTCAAATATTTAGAAGCATGCTCAAATAATATTTAATAAATTTACCAACTAATTTTAGGCAACTTTATCTCAACACGTCAGAGCTAGGGATACGCAGTAGTATAGGTGTGCTCGCAAATAATATCACCCAACAGCAATTTAATGGCACAATAATGTTCGGATCGCACAGGTGAGCAAATCAAACAATCCAGATAACAGACGCTACTACAAGATCTCGAAGATATTCAGAATATCCAGTTGGTATTCAGATTTACCTCAAGTCGAGATTCCGTTACCACCGAGATGAGTCAAAGCGACCGAAGCGGGTGATGTCGAGGCAGATGGACTGGAGGAGATGCGGGGATCGGAGCGGTCAGCAGGCAGGGCTGAACGAACAGGTGAGGCGAGGAGAGGCGAGGCCGAGCGAGGCGCTGCGCGGCGCGGCCGAGTGAGACGTGGCGAGGCGAGACGAGGCGCGGCCAGGTGAAGTGCGGTGCGGCCTGGCGAGGCGAGACGAGGCGCAGCGTTCGTGGCATGGTCGAGCGAAGAATAGCAGGTCCTCGCGAGCAGCGTACGCGGAGCCTGCGGTCCAGCAAGCACAGAGGCCGCCGGCGAGTCGTCTGGAGCAGAGGAGGGTGGTTGCGAGACGAGGCGCGGCGGTCGGCGAGCGAGAATGACGGCGCTGGCGGAGCAACCGTGAGCGACGCGCGAAGACGGGCTCAGCGAGGGGTGCAGCCGGCGGAGAAGTGGGTGATCGGAGGGGCGACGGCGTCGCCGGCGCTCGCCGGTTGTCGGCGTGCGGCGCGAAGGCGGGTGCAGAGCGGAGGCGAGGCTGGCGCTCACCTGCTGGCGCTCGGGTTCGGGCCGAGCCAACAGAGGGAGAAGAAATGGATTTTAGGGTAGAAATTGCAATGAGAGGCCTGGATTTCTTTGAGCTTAAATTATTTTAGAATCTGAGAAAAGTTTGGGTTACTTTAAGGTATTTAGGGATTTTCACCCAAGGCCCCAACCTTTCCCTTCACCGGGATATAATACGTAATAATTCAAATTCAAATTGATTTCATTCCCAGATTAAGAAAAAACAGTACAAGTTCTTGCCCTTATATAGGCGATTACAATCGAATTTTAAATTGCAGAAATAAATGCAAAAATAAAAACTGATTACAATATACCAAATGCGAATAACTAAAAATAGAAGAAAATAAATGAGATCCGCCCAAAATTTGGAATTCAAATCAATAAATTGATTTAAATAGGGATTTCCAATCCACTGATCAGCCACCTATCGTGCGTGCTACCAAATCTGCAGATCAATCCTCCATCCAGATCGACGCCGCGTGATGGGATCTTGGCCATCGAGTGTCCCCACCAAATGTCCAAAACTTCGTAAAATATTATAATATTTTAATTTTTAGACAAAATATAAGCTAAATTTTAATATTTTAATTTATTGAATTGTATTTTTAATATTTTATTTTTTAATTATAGCTTTTATAGAAGATAGAAATGTGAAATTTAATTAAAAAAAATTTAATAGTTCAGAGAGAATAGAAAAATTTATAAGAATTAGATTAAAGAGAGCAAGTCCCCAATAGGTGGCGTGCGGCATAGGTGGGCGCCAACAAGCGAAGAGTGAAATGCAAAAGCATTGGAATGCTGGGAGGCACACAAGAAATTGTGCAAGCAGAGCAGTGCGTAAGGGCACTAGCCAAAAACAAGGCGTTGTAGGAGGCTTTGGCTATCTCGAATGTGTTGGCTGAGAACATTATATAGACTGCACAGCCTGGTATACATGTGCCGCATACTAGTCCAAAAGAGTTCATGCTACTGCTTTAAGTTAGTTAAAAAATACAAAAAAGTAAAAGCTAGTGTGCAAAAAAATATACAGTAAGTAAATATTAGTTAAACAAAAAAAATATATAGAATATAAAAATTTGTATTACAGTAAATAAATATTAGTAGTACAAAAAAGTAAATATTAATAAGTTAGGTAATTAAGTAAAATTACAGAATATAAATATAATAATTAATTTAATTATATTAAGATGGACTAATCAGTAAATTTTTATAAATATGAAAATCATAGCTAGAATACCTTACCAAAAATTTCTTGCCTGTAGTAATATCTAGTGATGGAGATTTATACTATTTTGAGACTTCTGATCAATTCATGTTTTCTAACTTCCTGATTAGCATCTATTAGTAGCTTGGCTATCAAACGTGCTAATCCAAATTATTTTATTTGTTATTAGACTTTCATAAGATATGACTTATTTACCTCTATTTGTTTAAATATATATTTGATATTTATGTGATGTTCGAGTATCTTAGAAAAAGTGAGTAAATTTTTTACATAATTATCATTATATTTGCGTATTTATTTCAAAATCTTGGGTCTATGTTAAAGTTTTATTTGATATTATTTTGCTAAAAGAAATAATGTATTAATAGTTATTAAAAAAATGTTGTATATTTTCTTTGTTTAGTATGTTGTTAAAAATTACTATAAAAATAGTATTATTTTATAGAAATTATTTTATTTTATAAATAATTGATACCTTTGACCAAACTAACCATATTTATAATTATTTTCTACAATATTTATATTATTAATAGATAAATATATGATTTTATTAATATAATTAATTTTTATATATGATTAATTTGTTGTATATTTTTAAATTAGATGTAATTTTGATAGATTTTTGAATTACGGGAATATAATGATTTATAATAATAGCTGCTTTTAATTATATGTTATTATAATTATATAATACTAATTATTATAACTATGCGATGCATTTGTCATGTTTACTTTTACTATTTGTGCATGCCAAATCGTGAACTGCCATGTGGCGCCCCAGGCCCACAAGCTGGGGCTTGTTTTTTAAAATTCGTTTGGTCCAATCTTATCTCCATATTATATCATATTATTCAATAAAAATTATTATTTAATTTAATAATATTTATAAATAATTTTTTATAAAATTATTAATCAAAAAATAACATCTAAATATTATGATATAATATTAAGATAATAATAAACTAAATACTTTCTTAAATTTTTTAGATCGAATTAGATAATATTTTTTAATATATTCAATAATATATTAATTATATCATTTAATTTAATTATTTTGATATCAAATGAACTTCATAAATTTTTAATATATTATTATCTTACTTCATAATTTTGGTTAATGTTGAGCTTATTTTGATGAGTCAACAAAATTATAAAATTATCATAGATTATAATTCTTTTTAAATATAATTTAGGTCAAAATATTTTAATAATCTATTAAAACTCAAGAACCCCGATATTATAATTTAAAATCGTAAACCTGCGTGATATTAAGCGCTAAACTCAAGAACTTAGCAAAGGGGCGTAGCCTTCCTTTTTCGGGTCCTCCCTCGGCCTGGCCAGAAGACCTTCTCAAAGACAGATATCGGGATGAGAGACAGGGACAGGAGGTAAAATAGTAATATTAAAAAAAATTAATAATAAAAAATAAAAAACTGATCTATTTGATAAATTATTAAGACTCAGAAATTCCGATATTATAATTTTAAAAATATGAACTTGTGTGATATTAAACATTAAATTTAAAAACCTAAGTGTAATTTGCCCTGTAATTTATATAACCAAATTAATTCTAATTTTTTAAGCAAATATTTGACATCAAATAGAAGACTAGATTAACTTTATTTTCTTAAATATGTTTAACAATATGTTAGTTACGTCATATTTATATATTTGGTGGTATCGGTGGTTTAATTCAACTATTCTAATATTAAGTTTACTCATTAATTTTTAATGTATTATTATTTAATAAAATATTATATTAACTCTAAAATAAAATTATTTTTAAAAATTATTGTATAATATTATGATGATAGATAATTTAAAATATAAATTAATTTTGAGATTATTTGATAGATTAAAATATTTGAAATTTATAATCATTCCAATAATTTTCTAATATATTAAATAATTTATGAGCTACACTATATTTCAATTTGGTGACTTAATTCAATTATTTTGATATTAATTTGACCCATAAAATTTTAATATATTGTTAACTAAATTTGTCCAATTTTAAGTTTATTTGATACTACTGATTATTATCTTCGACCTTGTTTAGTGTGAGAACCAAAAGCAAGACTAAAATAATATTAATTTAAATAATAATAATAATAAATAAATAAATATTTTTCAATCACTCTACACAAATTCTAGTATAAAAAAATATTATCTTACATCAATAATAACAACAACAACAACCAAGCCTTAATCCCACTAGATGGGGTCGACTACATGAATTCTTTGTTTTTATTGCGCTCTATCAGTTACCAAATTCTTATCTAAATCTAAGTAACTAAGATCACTCCTTATAGTTTCGTGCTATGTCTTCTTTGATCTCCCTCTTCCTCTTTGTACATGGACAAAATCTAATAACTCAAATATTCTAACTGGAGCTTCGATCGGCCTACGATTTATATGTCCAAATCATCTAAGTCGACTTACTCTAAGTTAATTCTCAATTGGTGTAACACCAACTGTTTTTCAAATATATTCATTTCTCATTCTATACTTTCGTGTATATCCACATATCCACCTTAGCATCCTCATTTCTGCAATATTTATTTATTTGTATGTTTTCTCTTTACAGGCCAGTATTCAGCACTATATATCATCGCTGGTCTTATTACAGTTTTATAAAATTTACCCTTAATTCTGGATGAGATTATTCTATCGCACAATACACCAAAAATATTTCTCCATTTTACCCATTCTGCTTGAATCCTGCTAATAACGTTATTATCTATTTCACCATCATTTTGTATAATTGATCCAAAGTATCTAAAGCGCTCACTCTTCTTGATAATTTGATCACCAATTGTCACATCTCAAATATAAGTATTTTTTCTCTTAACTAAATATGTACTCCATATATTTAGTTTTTGATCTACTGAGATGAAAATATTTAGATTCTAGAGCATTCCTCCAAAGCTCGAGTTTTACTTTAACTCTCTCTTTAGTTTTTGCAATAAGGATAATATCATCTGCAAAGAGCATACACCAAGGCACCTCATCTTGGATATGTCCAATCATGAGTTCCATAATCAAAGCAAAAAGATACGAATTTAAAGTCGAGCCTTAGTGTAATCTATCTATAATAGAAAAATCCTTAGTCAAATCTTCTTGTGTCTGAACACACATAACAGCTCCTTTATACATGTCTTTAATAACTTGAATATAAGCAGTGCAAATCTCATTCTTTTCTAAACTCTCCAAAGTATTTCTCTTGAGACTTTATCATAAATTTTTTTCAAATTAATAAAAATCAAATGTAGGTTTTTCTTTCTCTCCTTAAACTTCTTAATAAATGAATAGTTTCTATAGTAGATCTACCTGGCATAAAACCAAATTATTTCTCTGATACCTTAGTATTATGGCGTAACCTTTGTTTGATCACCCTCTCCCAAAGTTTTAAAGTATGACTCATTAATTTAATTCCACTATAATTAGCATAATTTTATACATCGTCTTTATTCTTATAAATAGGTACTAATATACTCTTTCTCCATTTATTTGGCATCCTTTTACTCTTCAAAATCATATTAAACAATTTATTGAGCCAAAAAAGTCCATCTCCTAAGCAACTGCCAAACATATATTGGGATGTTATTTAGTCCTACTGCTTTTTATGTTTCATTTTCTTTAAAACTTTCTAGACTTCAGCTTTACTAATATGTTGGATATAAGAGTAATTTTTATTTTCTTTTGGGGTGCTGAGTTCCACAAGATCAATTAAATTTTCACAACCTTCATTGAAAAACGCCATTGCCGGTTTTATAAATAGGTACTAATATACTCTTTTTCTATTCATTTGACATCCTTTTAGTCTTCAAAATTATATTAAATAATCTAGTGAGCCAAGAAACTCCTTCATCTCCTAAGCACTTCTAAATATCTATTGGGATGTTATCTGATCCTATTGTTTTTTTATGCTTCATCTTCTTTAAAGCTTTCCAGACTTCAGCTTTACTAATACATCGGATGTAAGAAAAATTTTTACTTTCTTTTGGGGTGCTGAATTCTGTAAGATCAATTAAATTTTCATAATCTTCATTGAAAAGTTGTTGAAAATAACTCGTCCATCTATCTTTAATATTTTCTTCCATAAAAATATTTTTTGATCTTCATCTTTAATACATTTTACTTCAATTATTTTACATCACATGCTTAATAATTTTCAATAAAAATATCAACTATATTTCACATTCTAGACCAAAATACTCTATTATTATATAAAATAAAATAATATTTTTTTATACTAAAATTTGTGTAGAATGATTAAAAATATTTATTTATTATTATTGTTGTTGTTTTTTAAACTAATATTATTTTGATCCTGATTTTAGTCCTCTAATCAAACAAGGCCTTCGTTATTTTTATTTTCGTTATTCACTTAAAATAAATTAAAAAATAACAATCTGACACGTGATTTTAATCCTTTCAATAGCTAAATTGATGCGATAAAAAACATAGAAAGTAAATGTTATTAAAACATTAATTTATTATGACTATATATAATTCGTTTTTTAACATAAACCATAGCGAATGACTAGCTCCAGGCACTATTTTTTTACGACTTACCAATGTTCCCAGTTACACAATATAATCTCTCTGAAAATTAGAATAAGGTCTGATGATATGATGGAGAATTTGGAGGTCGTGAGTTTCATGCCAGTGCTTTGCGAGTCCTTAAACATTGTTATTCAATTCAAATATAATGATATATTATAAATTGATCTCTAAAAGTGCTCATGCTTAAACTTGATCGATATACTATTAAAAGGATGTGTAATTGCCGGTATTAGGTTAAAACAAAATCAAATGTCCCTAATAAATCGCCAAATTTCTATTTTCAACTAAAATACATTATAAGTTTAGGGCCAAAGCCCAATACAAGAGAAATAATAAGCAAAAGCAAAGGGCCAAAGCCCAATACAAGTTTAAACATTAAGCATAAGGGTTTAGGGTTTTTTTTTTTAAAATAAAAAGGGGGGAGATTGTATTCATCGGTCCCCAACCGCAAACTTAAAATGAAAGATTGGCCCAAGGCCATTACATGCTTAAGACTTTTAAACATAAATGAAAAAGGCCAAAGCCCATTACAAAAATGCTAAGTATAAATGAAGTAAGGGCCTACAAAGAAAAGGCCCAATTTGAAACAGGATGCCCAGCCTAGCCAGGCTAAATAAAAGAAGCAATTTGAAAGGCCCACTGCGATAGTGCGGCCCATTCAGAAAGGCCGTGTAGCTTGAGGAAGGCCCAGCCCACCATGTAGTATTCTTCGGGCCCAAGCAAACGGCCCAGGAAATGAAGCCCGTGATCAGGCCCACTGTGAGAGCGCGGCCAATCAGGAAGCCCAAGAATGACCATGAAGAAAGTCCATGCAGCCTGACGAAGGCCCAGCCCACCATGCAGAAATCTTCGGACCCATGCAGACATCTTCGGGCCCAAGAAGCTAGGCCCGCAACAGAATGGAGCTGGCCTGCTGAAGTAGCCTAGCCAAGCCAGTGAAACAGCCCATCAAAAGGCCCAAACACAAGCAAGAGTTGGAGGAGGAACATAAGCCCAAGCTCAATTGAAGGAGAAAACCATGGAGATCCAGCATTAGGAGGGTAAGGCCAGAAGTCTTGGGAAGAGTTTTTTTTTTTCCCCCTCAAGGGCTCAGTGACCTCTCCCAGAGCGTCTACCTCTGCTTCTAAGATTATACCCATGCTCAGCACTCCAGTGGTCTTTAATAGTAAGACGATCGTAGGTCCAAATGCCATCAAAGAAGATCGTACCTATATTGTTGATGGAGCCTTCATCCATCTCTCTAATAAAATCAGTCTCCTTGTCAAAACAGCAGCATCAAGGGGAATTACAACCCCTATGAAGAAAGGCTCAATTTCGATGAACTTTACCATATACTGTAGTGGACAGAATGAATTGACCGAAACTAGACCGATTGAATAAGAGATCATCAACCGACTTGGCTAGGACTAAGGAGATAGCTGAAATGGGGGCGCGAGGAAGGATGGGAGAGGAGAGGATACGGGTAGGAGGGGGTTTAGGGGAGAGAGTGTCTAGGAAAGTGGGGCTTGAGGGGGGTGGTGGGATGACTTCAAGGTTCCCCTGATTCTCAGCAACGCCCATTTTCCCTTTGCCTTTAGCTTTTTTAGTATGGACTAAAACCCAAGGATGGCGTTCATCCTCACAGACCAAAAGAGGGGAGGTACCTGATGGTGGATCAGGCTCAATGGGAGCTACTGGAAATACACCAGGGTAGTGTTCAATTTCATTAGCCAAAGAAGGTAGAGGTCTTGAATGTGGGGTGTCTAGAGGTTGGGAAGAGGAAATTGGTGGGCTTTGACTATGGGTGGGACTAAAATGGGCTTCAACACAAGGCCCAAGGCCAAATTTCAATCTAAAATTGAAATTTAGCTTTCTATTAGGGACATTTGATTGTGTTTTAATATAATAACTATAATTACACATCTATTTATCAGTATGTCGATCAATTTTAAGAAAATAGGCTCTTTCACTGTCTGATTTATGATATATCAAAGAATTTAAGTTGAATAGTAATATTTTTGCAGCTATTCATTGCATTTAGAGTACGATTTATTGCATAATAAGTTAGTTTAACTGAATACAAGCAATTGTGTGAGTATTCAATTAGTTTTCATTATATTCGAAGAGCATATATGTAATTTGACTTTAATCTTGTCTATATGAAGGTTATTTAGCATAATACTCTGATTAGAAATCTAATGTTTGCTATAATGATGTATTTTAATAGAAAATTGATATTTGGCGATCTATTAGGGTTATTTGATTGCGTTTTACTGTAATACCTATAATTACGCATCTATTTGTCAGTATATCGATCAATTTTAAGAGAATGGGCTCTTTTACGATCTGATTGATGACATATCATTGAATTTGAGTTGAACACTGATATTTTTGCAGCTATTCATTGCATTACATTGAATTCAAGTGGAGTACAAGCATTAGAGTACGATTCATTGCTTAATGAGTTTTTTAACTCAATACAAGCAATTGTGTGAGTATTCAATTAGTTTTTATTATATTTGAAGAGAATATATACAATTTGACTTTAATATTGTCTATATGAAGATTTTTTAACATAATACTCTGATTACACACCTAATATTTGCTATATTGATGTATTTCAATCGAAAATTGATATTTGGCAATCTATTAGGGGCATTTAATTGCGTTTTAATTTAATACCCATAATTACATATCGATGTATCAGCATATCGATCAATATTAAGAGAATAGGCTCTTTTACGGTCTGATTTATGACATATGTATGAATTTGAGTTGAAAAGGAATGTTTTTGCAGCTATTCTGTGAATTACGTTGAATTCAAGTGGTGTACAAGTATTTAGAGTTCGATTCATTGCATAATAAATTATTTTAATTGAATATAAGCAATTGTGTGAGTATTAAATTAGTTTTTATTATATTTGAAGAGAATATATGTAATTTGAATTTAATTTTTTCTATATGAAGGTTTTTTAATATAATACTCTGATTACACACTTAAGGTTTGCTATTTTTGATGTATTTCAATTAAAAATTGATATTTGGTGATCTATTAGGGATATTTGATTACGTTTTAATGTAATACCTATTATTACACATCTATTTATTAGTATATCGATTAAATTTAAGATTATAGGCTCTTTTAGGGTTTGATTTATGACATGTCAATGAAATTGAGTTAAAGAGTGATGTTTTTACGGCTATTCATTGCCTTACGTTGAATTCAAGTGGAGTACAAGTATTTAGAGTTTGATTCATTGCATAATAAGTTATTTTAACTGAATACAAGCAATTGTGAGAGTATTCAATTGATTTTTGTTGTATTTGAAAAGAATATATGTAATTTGACTTTAATCCTGTCTATAAGAAAGTTTTTTAATATAATACTCTCATTACACACCTAATGTTTGCTATGTTGATGTACTTTAATCGAAAATTAATATTTGGTGGTCTATTAGGGACAATTGATTGTATTTTAATGTAATACCTATAATTTCACATCTATTTATTAATATGTCGATCAATTTTTTGAGAATAAGTTCTTTTAGGGTATGATTTATGACATATCAATGAATTTAATTTGAATAGTGATGTTTTTATAACTATTCATTGAATTACGTTGAATTCAAGTGGAGTACAAGCATTTAGAGTTCGATTTATTGCATAATAAGTTATTTTAATTGAATACAAGCAATTATGTGAGTATTCAATTAATTTTTATTGTATTTGAAGAGAATAACTGCAATTTGACTTTAATCTTATCTATATGAAGGTGTTTTAATATAATACTCTGTTTACACACCTAATGTTTGCTATATTGATATATTTCATTCTAAAATTAATATTTGGCTGTCTATTAGGGATATTTGATTGTATTTTAATATAATACCTATAATTACACATCTATTTGTCAGTATGTCGATCAATTTTAGGAGAATAGGATTTTTTAGTGTTTGATTTATGACATATGTATGAATTTGAGTAGAATAATAATTTCTTTGCAGCTATTCATTGCGTTACGTTGAATTCAAGTGGAGTACAAGCATTTAGAGTACGACTCATTGCATAATAAGTTATTTTAACTGAATACAAGCAATTGTGTGGGTATTCAATTAGTTTTTCTTGTATTTGAAGAGAATATATGTAATTTGACTTTAATCTTATCTATAAGAAAGTTTTTTAACATAATACTCTGATTACACACCTAATGTTTGATATATTAATGTATTTGAATCGAAAATTAATTTTTGGCGATCTATTAGGGACATTTAATTGCGTTTTAATGTAATACCATAATTACACAATGATTTATCAGCATATCGATCAATTTTAAGAGAATAGACTCTTTTACGGTCTAATTTATGACATATGTATGAATTTGAGTTGAATAGTGATGTTTTTGCAACTATTCAGTGAATTACGTTGAATTCAAGTGGAGTACAAGCATTTAGAATACGATTCATTACATAATAAGTTATTTTAACTAAATACAAGCAATTATGTGAGTATTCAATTAGTTTTTATTGTATTTAAAGAGAATATATGTAATTTGACTTTAATCTTGTCATATGAAGGTTTTCAACATAATACTCTGATTACAGACCTAATGTTTGCTACATTGATGTATTTCAATCTAAAATTGATATTTGGCGATCTATTATGGATATTTGATTGAGTTTTAATGTAATACCTATAATTACACATCTATTTATCAGTATATTGATCAATTTTAAGAGAAAAGGCTCTTTTATGGTCTGATTTATGATATTACGTTGAATTCATGAGGAGTACCAGCATTTAGAGTACGATTCATTACATAATATGTTATTTTAACTGAATACAAGCAATTGTTTGGGTATTCAATTAGTTTTTATTATATTTGAAGAGAATATATGCGATTTGACTTTGATCTTGTCTAAATGAAAGTTTTTTAATATAATACTTTGATTATACACCTAATGTTTGCTATATTGATGTATTTCAATCTAAAATTGATATTTGGCGATCTATTAGGGACATTTGATTGTGTTTTTAATGTAATACCTATAATTATAAATTTATTTATTAGTATATCGATCAATTTTAAAAGAATAGACTCTTTTACGATTTGATTCATGAGATATGTATGAATTTGAGTTGAGTAGTGATATTTTTGCAGCTATTCATTGCATTACGTTGAATTCAAGTGGAGTACAAGCATTTAGAATATGATTCATTATATAATAAATTATTTTAACTGAATACAAGCAATTGTGTGAGTATTTAATTGGTATTTATTGTATTTAAAGAGAATATATGTAATTTGACTTTAATCTTTTCTATAAGAAAGTTGTTTAACATATTACTCTGATTACACACTTAATGTTTGCTATATTATTGTATTTAAATGAAAATTGATATTTGGCGATCTATTAGGGACATTTAATTGTGTTTTAATGTAATACCCATAATTACACATCGATTTATCAGCATATCGGTCAATATTAGGAGATTAGGTACTTTTACGGTCTGATTTATGACATATATTTGAATTTGAGTTGAATAGTGATATTTTTGCAACTATTCAGTGAATTATGTTGAATTCAAGTGGAGTACAAGCATTTAGAGTATGATTCATTGTATAATAAGTTATTTTAACTGAATATAAGCAGTTGTGTTTGTATTCAATTAATTTTTTATTGTATTTGAAGAGAATATATGCAATTTGACTTTAATCTTATTTATATGAAGGCTTTTTAATATAATACTCTGATTACACACTTAAGGTTTGCTATATTGATGTATTTCAATTAAAAAATAATATTTGGTGTTCTATTAGGGATATTTGATTGTGTTTTAATGTAATACCTATTATTACACATCAATTTGTCAGTATATCGATTAAATTTAAAATTATAGGCTCTTTTAGGGTCTGATTTATGACATAACAATGAAATTGAGTTGAATAGTAATATTTTTGCAGCAATTCATTACCTTACGTTAAATTCAAGTGGAGTACAAGTATTTAGAGTATGCTTCATTGCATAGTAAGTTATTTTAACTGAATACAAGCAATTGTGTGAGTACTCAATTGGTTTTTATTGTATTTGAAGAGAATATATGTAATTTGACTTTAATCTTGTCAAAATTAAAGTTTTTTAATATAATACATTGATTACACACCTAAAGTTTGCTATATTGATGTATTTCAATCCAAAATTGATATTTGGCGATCTATTAGGGACATTTGTTTGCGTTTTAATGTAATACCTATAATTACAAATCTATTTATCAGTATATCGATCAATTTTAAGAGAATAGGCTCTTTTACGATCTGATTCATGACATGTGTATGAATTTGAGTTGAATAGTGATATTTTTGCAGTTATTCATTGCATTAGGATGAATTCAAGTGGAGTACAAGTATTTAGAGTATGATTTATTGTATGATAAGTTATTTTAACTGAATACAAGCAATTGTGTGAGTATTTAATTGGTGTTTGTTGTATTTTAAGAGAATATATGTAATTTGACTTTAATCTTGTCTATAAGAAAGTTTTTTAACATAATACTCTGATTACACACTTAAGGTTTGCAATTATGTGAGTATTCAATAAGTTTTTTTATTGTATTTGAAGAGAATATATGCAATTTGACTTTAATCTTGTCTATAAGAAGGTTTTTAACATAATACTCTCATAACACACAAGGTCTGTTATATTGATGTATTTCAATTAAAAATTTATATTTGGTGATCTATTAGGGACATTTGATTGCGTTTTAATGTAATACCTATTATTACACATCTATTTATCAGTATATCGATTAAATTTAAGATTATAGGCTCTTTTAGGGTCTGATTTATGACATATCAATGAAATTAAGTTGAATAGTGACGTTTTTGCAGCTATTCATTACCTTACATTGAATTCATGTTAAGTACAGGTATTTAGAGTATAATGCATTGCATAGTAAGTTATTTTAACTGAATACAAGCAATTGTGTGAGTATTCAATTAGTTTCTGTTGTATTTGAAGAGAATATATGTAATTTGACTTTAATCTTGTCTATAAGAAAGTTTTTTAACATAATACGCTCATTACCCACCTAATATTTTTTATATTGATGTACTTCAATCGAAAATTGATATTTGGCGGACTATTAGGGACATTTGATTGCATTTTAATGTAATACCTATAACTACACATCTATTTGTCAGTATGTCGATCAATTTTTGGAGAATAGGTTCTTTTAGGGTCTGATTTATGACATATTAATGAATTTGATTTGAGTAGTGATGTTTTTTAAACTATTCACTGAATTACGTTGAATTCAAGTGAAGTATTAGCATTTAGAGTTCGATTCATTGCATAATAAGTTATTTTAACTGAATACAAGCAATTTGTGAGTATTCAGTTAGTTTTTATTGTATTTGAATAGAATATATGCAATTTGACTTTAATCTTGTCTATATGAAGATGTTTTAACATAATACTCTGTTTA
>JAEMOT010002627.1:0-54731 GCA_019297695.1 Apostasia ramifera | reverse complement strand
TTTTGATTCAGCGCATGACGTCATCCTAACCATCCGATTCGATGCTGATCTGTGTCCCCACCATATGTGCAGAGTCACATGTGATCGTATGAAGCACAAGTGGACGAGCTCACGCAAAGCACTCATAAGCTAGAGTTGGGTAGTTGGGTTTAGGGGTGACATCGATTCGGAGAGGGCTCATTTTAATTTCGAGATGGCTTGAGTCTTAATCGAACCAACGCAAGCTCTCCAAGAATTGAAATTTTTTTTAAAAAATTTCTCTACAAGGATTTGAAATTGGGTTAACCAAGCACAAAAGATCTCCTAAAAGATATTACAACTAACACATTTTTATGTACAAATAAATAATAATTATAATAAATGATTGAATATATTGTTTGTGTTTTTTAAAAAATTAAAAAGATTAAGCCAGGTTGATCCAAACTTATCATGGCTCATGGCTAGGCTCAATAAATTTTAGCCAAGCTCGATTCAAGCCAAATATCTATCTAAACATCAAGTGACTATTGATCTTTGAACCAAACTCTCACCCTTAGTTTAGCTAGCTGTAGAATCATGCATTGAGTGCAATCAGTTGACATGCATAGGACGATTACACTCTTCGGTGCACGGATCAATGATGGAGATCACACACAGATGGTGGCGTCTTTCTACGAAAATACTGGGGTAAGCAATTTTCTAAAGTTTACAAAAATGAAAAGGGAAAAGAGAGAAAAAAAGATTTTTTTAGCTTGAAAATAACTAGGTTATTTTGAAAATCCTCACATAAGGCTAACTCATGCCCTTCATTTCACTAGAATATAACAACCCAAACACTTAATCCAAATTTCATTTCATCAAGTAGTATAGCTATTATAATGCTAGACAGCTCCATTTTATGAAGATCCCAATACATACATAAAATAGAAAATAAAAAATAACGCAAAAATCAAGATACCAAATATACCTAGGACAAAAAAAGAAAATATAAATAAGAGAATAATAGCGATTATTCACTATCCCCAAATCAGCTCTAGGTCTTCAATTAATTCAACATCAAAATATTCTTCAATCAGCGTAAATTATCCCAAATTTGGATCCCCTAATGAGCATTGAAAAAACCTAAAAAGAATTAAGTGCATGATGATAGGTGTCCCTTACAAATTCCCCCCTCAAGTGGGAAGAATTAGACCCTATCAAGTATGGGTCAGTCAACTCGAGTGTCTCTAAGTAGGTTAAATTGACCAACAATAGCCTCTCCTTCAACCTCCTAAATATCACTAATAATCTTTTTCAAAAAAAAATATCACTTATAATCAAATTCAATTGAAAATTATTTACTCAACAAGGATTAATTTGATCAGCTCTGAATAAGTATTAAAGTGGAATTTAGTTGCGTACACTCATGGGTAAAGTTATATCAAAAGAAATAAAAAGACTAAAGCCTCACAAGATATTATTGTTAGGTCCTAATAAACAATCACCATATCTGAAATATTGAACGACCAACTATTCCCATGATCTCATTTTAAAAATCAAATTTATTCATTTAACTCAATTTAATTAAATTTTTAAAATCATTTTAATTTGGCGATGTAATAGTAATAAGGTCTTGTCACCTACATTGCAGGAACAGCTCGTCTTTAATGTTACTTATGTGGGATATCACATGTCAGTCCATTTGGCAGTAAGACACATTGTCAAGAGTGAGGCCTCATGGAGCGATCACGAGATGACTTTCTGATTACCTCATGGTTGGAACACGAAGTAGGCATAACTTCAGCGCCCTCTGCTACGTCTTGTGGTTAGGTCACAAGAACATCATTAATATGTGTAGTAGAATCCTTTAGGAGGTAGTATGGCGACCACTCATAAAACCAATCACATGACTGCTCAATCATTTTGGTTGATCTAGAGTACGGTCTCATGACTACTCTTCATCCTAAACCATTGACCGTCTAGTCCTCTTGTTGACCTTTAATGCCTTATAACATGTATGGCTCAGATTGACCAATGAATTGGTATTAACAATGTCATTTCATACTGATGATCAATATTGTTCAAATTAGAGTAACATCTACTCCTACGATTTGTGTCATACAATAACAAATACGCATGTATCAATTATACAAAAATAAAGTTTTCAACATTCAAGCCTAAACCAAGGGGGAAATAGCTTGCCTAGGTACTAGGAGGTCTCAGGTTCGGACCACACTACCACTACACAATTTTAAAGAGGCCGGGTGAAATTGTGCTGTCTAGGAGTAAAATCAGAAAAAAAAAAAAAAAAAAAAAAATATCAAGCATGAACTACCAATGCTTAAGGCAAGGTCCACAAGTATATTTCCTCAAGAGAATTCTATTATGTTTGTCCCAGTAGTTAAAATGATTCAGATAGGCCTTTGTAATTAGTGTCATTATCAAAATTTCATCCATAATTGACCAAGATATCTACAATTTGATGACCACGACAAGAAGTTATTCACCAGAATGCTTAGAAGACTGTCTAGACCTACGATTCGAATTCTTTCTCGTTCATTGCCTGACTGAAACTTGAACAAGCCCCATCCTTTAACTAGATGAAGGAAAGAAATTTCCAACCTCCACTGGAGGCAACATGAATAATCATCAGTCAGCAGAAAAATCAAACAAGTACCTGAGGGATCGGAAGCATGGCGGCCAGATCAATGACGAAATCCCCTTTGAGGTACCGCATTGCGATCTGGTGTGGATCCTTCACAAGCTCGCCCCTCCCGAAAACTCTAGAACTGGGAGCGACGAAGGCAGTGCGGAACTTGAGCATCATATGAGCGAGGTAGAAGAGATCCGCAACAGTGCGAAAAAAGGTGACGATGATGCCGAGGCCGAGATCAACCCGCATGCAAGCGGGACCGCCGATGAACATGAGGTAGAAATACAGGGGATCGAGGAACAGGGCGACGAGGCAGGAGATGAGAAATACGCGATTCCATTTGAGGACGACGTCGCCACCGGGATCGAGGATCCGGCGCGGGCGATGCCACGGCCGCCGCAAGAGATGCGGCGCCCGTGGACCCCCTCGCCGGAAGGGGAGGAGCCTCGACGCCGGCGCGGGGAAGCCAATGACGCTCATCTTCCATGGGTGGGCGAGGAGGAGGTGACGGCCATGGCAACGTTACCGGGATTAAGGTTAGGGTTAGGGTTGCACGGCGGCCTTCAAGTGTTAGCAACTTAGAGGGAATGCGGGAGAGGCGGAGGGTTCCGCGGCGGCCTCATCGAGATCGAGAGAGAGAGAGAGAGAGAGAGACGCTCCGCGCTCGTTCGAGGGCATCAGGGTACAGCCCTGCATTAACGAACCAAATAAATTGGTTGGTTACCGTTGGTCGGTGGGATCATGTGCCCTATTTCGGGTCGGATCCAGACCGGTTTTCTACGAAAGCAGGCTTTTCGGGTCGGGTATACAATTAATAAGAAAGCTTTGCAGTTGATCAGGAATTTTCGTAATTTCCTTTAGCTAAATCAAAATTAATCATAATAATTTTAACTTATATTAAAATTTATATATAATGTAATAGAGCCTGACATCAAAAGAATATTACAAATTTATTTTAATTTTTGAAAAATCTTAGTTTATATTCTTGAGGTTATAAAAATTTATGCATAATATGATAAAGTCTTTGATATCGAGACGATATTATAAATTAATCTCTATTTGAGACCCTAATATTATAAAGTCATCCTAGTTTTAGTTCTTCTTTTAAAATCTTACCTTTTTCAGTAGCTCTTCGTGACAAAAAAACATAAGTTTTGATATTTTTAATTAGTTTAAATAATTTATATATTTTAAAAAACTATAATACACCTTTATCCCCACCCTTATTTAAAAATTTAATAAATATTTTAAATTAAATCTCACATATCTTATTTTCTCTACTCTAACAATTTAAAATTTAAAAATATAAATATTAATATTTTAAATAAATTAAAATTTTATGAATAATTTTACAGCATAATAATAAAAAAAATTAATAATTATATCTTGATTCATACCAAATGATAATGCTTATACAATTTTAGGGATCTAAATTAAATTTTTTAAAAAATTGAGACCATTTTGCAGTGCTCTTCTAATTTCAGTAGCCCAAATATAATTTACTTTAAATTTTAATTATATTTCATAGCATATACATATTTTAAAGGGATAATTACCTACATGTCACACCATTTAGTTTTATTTATATCTTACCCATCCATTCTTAGTTAATTACGCTATACACACTCAAAATATTATAAAATCTTACTTACACATATTTTAATTTATTTCTATTATAATGAGTAATTATAATTTTTCAATAACCTAACTATAGTTAGATTACAAAAAATCTGAGCCGTTCATCATATTATTTTAAGAATATTTAAATATATTTTGAGTGAAAATCCTAAAACCTTAATATTTAGATGACGACAAAGGAAAGCGACATCCTCGATGTGAATTGATTTTAGGACAAATCAGCGATTTAGTGTGGTATTGAGGAAGAGAAAAATATGTACCATTAAAGATAAAAAATATAATTTTTATAATTTACTAACACAATATTTTTTTTTCAAATAGATTTTAATTAAGTTTTAACTCAAATGTGTGTATGTAAATTTTATGATGTTTTGAGTATGCATAGTATAATTAATTAAGAATAAATAAATAAAATATAAATAAAATTAAATAATATAACATATAGGTAATTATTTTTATTTTAAAATAGAGATTGATACCTCAAAAGCACCATTAGCATGTTTCCTTATAGCATGCCATTCACCTTCTTTTTTTTTTTGCTTGCCCCAAAAGCATGACCTCAAAACCTTAAAAAAAATATATTTAAATTTTTTTTTTTAAAAAAAAGAGCATGGTGAGTTGTATTTGCTGATTAAAAAAAAGGAAAACACAAAACCTCTCCCTCATGTGCCTCCACAAGATCCAAATTGAAGTGCTCTTCTTATGTGACAAGATTTATTTGTTGATATTCTAAGGTGAAAACACAAATAATATTTTGTAAGCAATAAAAAATAATGAGAAATTATTACATTTGGCCGCCTAGATGTTCGAGTGGCTAATAGAGCTCGGTCTCATATGCACTGAGTTCTACTGCATATATGACAGATTATGATTGGTGACTCAAATGTTTAAGCTTTGATAAGCCGCTCAAATGATCAGGCTGTCAAACGTAATAAAATTTTCTTATATTGTTTTCTCTTCCTTGAATTTGTGTCAAAAGAATATCATTAAATTAACCATTTCATTAATAGCTTGAGTGGTTTATTCTAATGTTACAAAAAAAATTTGATAGAATACTAAAATTCTTTTTTTTTATTTTAATAGTTAATATAATAACTATGCAAGATTTGATCCTTTAATTGGATCATCAATATTTTAAATTGGAAATCATTTTTCAAGTTTTTCAAATATTTGAGTCTAACTCATTAGTGATTTGAGTCGGCCTCTATTTTGATTTGATTTAGAAGCTGAGCCAGATAAATTTAAAACCTTTGATTTAGCGCGAAATCAAAGGTTTTAAATAGAGCTAGACGACTTGAAAACAAACATATTCCGATTCACTCCGATTTTCAATCAATTTCCACTCAAAAGTTACGATTTGGAGTTTGGGTCATCTTACTCGAATGGACTTCATACAACCATCTTGGCTACAGATAATAATTTATAGTATTTATATAATTTATCAATAATTTTATTTTAATTTATATTTTTAATTTTCTCTTTAATATCAATTTTTTTTTAAATATTTCATTTAAGTCCTTAAAATTTATAATAAAAACTCAAAAATAAAGTAAAATAGGGATCTAATCAAGAACCTAAGTGAAAATTTTCAAAAAATGAATTAAAAATAATTATAGATAAATTTTAGAGACCTATGAGTAATTTATCCTAATTTATAAGTGTACCAATCTTTTTTTTTTATAATTGTTTATTTAATATAAATTGCACCTTAATAGCTATCAAAATTTCATTTAAAATGTACAAGCTTTGCTCATATTGGCACTACCTTAAATTGAAGAAAGTAAAAAGAATCTGCACTTGCAATAAAATAATAATTCTATTTAAGGCAATTGCATATATAATATTAAAATTTAATTATTTTATTTATTATTACCTAAATTTTTAATATTATATATTGACCATAAAAATTATATAAAAATTATAATATTTCTTCTGTATGTGCTATAGTTTTATAGTATAAATAATATATGAGTTATAATTTATATATATATATATATATATATTTATAATCAATATATATGAAATTAAAAATTTATATATTACATATATAAAATAATTAAAATTGATATATATAATTTTTTTTGCATCATCTTTGCTTAATAGCTTTGCCCACATTAAATAGTTGGGATAATTACATGATCAGTCCCTGAGTATATTCTTTATTTTTTGAAGTTTAAAGCAGACCCCTATCCCACAAAATTCAAAAAACCAAAAATATTATGTCCGAATTCCTCGCTCCTAGGAATGCTTCACATAGATCATTTTTATGAATTTTGTCAAAGTTGACCGTCAACTAAATGCTTAAACATATATATTTTAAATAAAAATAATTTAATAACAAAAGTTAATAAATTCTGTCAGGAAGGACCCATATTGGATAATTTCTAAACGAAAGAGATCCAGATGAAATTGTTTCAAAATTATGGACCTGAATAAAATATGATATTAACCTCAGGGGCCAGATGTAATTACCCCCAACTATTCTCAGCGACAAAGCGGAACACCTTATAGAGACTTCCTCCGTCTCCAACCCCACAACGCCGTCGACCATGGCCGCGGCCTCATCCCCTGCATTCTCCAACCTAACCGAAAATCCCGTCATCCCCGCCCAGCAGGGTCCACCGGAAACACCGCTCTCCGGCGGCCGTCGGAGGGCCAGCTCCAACTCCCTCTCCAGCTCCCCCTCCTCCCTCTCCAGCTCCCCTTCCTCCATCTCCCCCACCCCGTCCCCCTTCTCCTCCGCTGTTCCCTTCTCCTGGGAGCACCAGCCTGGCATTCCAAAACCCACCGCCGCCGGCGGTGGCCGATCCCCCAGCGCCCGCCACCTCCCCCTCCCACCGCCGCTCAGAACCACCGCCCGAACTCCAAAAAAGAATCTTTCTGTATCCGGCGCCGACCCATTTGAGGCGGCCCTCGCCGAATGCGCCAAAGACGCCGACTCCACCGGCGGCGGTGCCAAGCTGCCGGAGATCTCTCGCCGTCCGGTGATCGTCTCCTGGCTTGGGCTCATCGGCTTCTACGCGTCCTGTGGGGCGTCGTGCTCCGTGTCTCCGGCGGCCGTCGTCGTTCCCCGGTCTACCCTCCGGTCCGCTCGCTCGGCCGGCCCGACTGAGCCCGGTTCGAGTTAATAAATAAATAAATAGTTTTTATGCTGCAATTAAAGCTTGGCTTTGTTTCTGAATATTGCTCATGTAACACAAATTTTTTTTATTTTTATTTTGTATATTAATCATCTAATTTTTAATATTTAATTTTACATAAATTAAATTCATAATAAATAATAATTTTGTTTCTTTCAATTTTTTTGTGGTAACCTCACAACTTGTATGTAATAAACCGTACAATAATTTATTTACTAAAAATTAAAATAATCGAATGCTTGTAAATTTTACATATTTTATTTTATTTTAAATTAAATAACAACCGGTACTGTTTTTGTTTAAGGTAATATCAAATGATTTCAGATTTTAAAAAACTTTCAATGAGTTCCCTGAAAGACCTTTTTACTTAATTTAATTTTTTAAATTTTAAAATAAAATTCTATATTTAAATATAAAATTATAAAAAAAAAACTCAACCTCCTCCACATCTCAACCACCGCAGTGTGAACGACTGCTCACGATAGCTGCGTGACGGTGAGTGAACCTTGCATGCATATGGGTTACACTTGTAGGGTGTGACAGGCGTGATGACCTACATGCACAAGGGGTGGTGGCGGGTGCAGTGGTCATTTTTCACGTTGTTGTGGGTGGGAAGTGAGAAAAAAAGGGATTTTTTTTTTTACATTTAAATATTTAAATAAAATTTAAATTTATTTAAAAAATAATTAATTAATTAATTAAATTAAGCAAAAAAAAACTAAATAAAATATTAATCTCAGCCGTAGCGACTTTGTTCAAAAGTTTTGAAATCACAAACTATTTAATATAAATTCACCGATTTTAAATATTATACATATAAATGCTCAAACTTATTATAATATATATATATATATATATATACACATTCAGGGTGACTTAATATGTTAAAAATATAATTAATCAAAATTAATTTGAAGATTACTTCAAAGAAATGAAACATTGTGATTGTCAGTTGACTTCAACTCTGATCAAATTAGAATTATTTATAGAACTATCTTAATTATTAATTTATTTAAAAAAAAGTATGCTCTAAATCATATATAAATTCAGCTAGATTAAAATAAATTTAAGGGTAAACAACACCCAAATTTCTGAGTCTAAGACTTAATAAAACACACATTTAGATTTTTAAAATTATAACATCAGAGTACTTACATTTTAATAAATTATAAAATAAGTCTTTTTTATTATTATTATTAAAAATATTTTAAAATTATTATTATACCTCTCCTCCACTCTCTCTCTCTCTCATCTTCCGAGAGGAGGAGGAGTATAATGATAAATTTTAAAAATTATAATAATAAAAAAAATAAAAAAAAAAATTATTTGATAATTTATTAAAACTCAGAGACCCAGATGTTAATGTGGACATACGCATTATTAAGTCTTAAATTCAAGGAATTGAATGTAATTATTCTAAATTTAATGTACCATTTAAGCATATACACAATAATTTCTCCTTCCAAATATTATATGAACTTGAAGACACAATAATTTGTATGTTGTGATGAGTAATTGAAGACAATAATTAAAGCTTTGTGTGCATTATTAATATCAGCTATTTATTTGAAAAAATTATTAGGTGCGACGGCGCACCGTTCGGACTCCCAATCAGAGGGCGTCATGTGTGCCCGGACCCAACTGTATGGCACACGTGGCGCCCTCTGATTGGATTCCGGACGGTGCGCCGTCCGCACCCAATAACTTTTTGACCTGTTATATTAGATATATATGAAAATAAATTTATTAAATATGTAAATTACATTTCGGTCATAATGATTAAAAACTTAAAAACTATGACGTAGTTGATTGTTTTTGTTAGACGAATTTAAATGCTAAAAGACGAATTATCTTAAGTCTACAACTTAGGAAACTTACATGTAGGTCCTAAACTTATGACTGATTTCCTTAAGGCCCTAAAAAATGTTATGGCCACCAACATGCTGGTTTTAATTACAAAATGGCCAGAAAAAAAAGTCTGCATTTGGATGGCTATTTTGACGCCAACAGTTTTTGTGATTTTTTTTGTAAGTAAATTATGAAATTGCATGTATTTAAATAATAATATTATATTTAAATTTTTACAAAATTTCACATATTATTAAAATTTAACTATTTTATATATTTAATATTATTTATTAGTAATAAAAGTTATATAAAAATTATAATTTATGCCACAAAATTGTGATATATAAGTGATTCATATTTAATATTAAAATAACTAGATTATAGTATACATGTAATTAACTATTAAACTTTTGCCCTGTTTGACTCGAGGACCAAAATCAGCATCAAAATGGTACTAGTTTAAATAATAATAATAATATTAAATAAATAATTTTTTTTAATTATTTTATATAAATTTTAATATAAAATAACATTATTTTATTTCATATACTCAATATTTTTTAATAAAAATATTAACTTATTTCACATTCTAAATCAAAATACTTGATTCGAATATTTTAGTCTATGATGTGAAATAAAGTTAATATTTTTATTGAAAATTATTAAGTATATAAAGTAAAATAATATTTTTTTATATTAAATTTATGTAAAAAAAAATATATATTTTTTATTATTATTATTATTATTAGTTTTTAAATTAGTTCATTTTAGTCCTGACTTTAGTTCTTACGCTCGAGAGGCAGCATTATTTGGCTTTAAAGTAGCAGTAAGGTAAAATTTTGGTCATGTAATTAATTTCCCCAAGTTTTTTTCTCATATTTGTTTTAGAAAAATTTAGGCCTTTTATTTTGGTCAATGTATTTAGGTTATATTTCAAGTTTATAAATTTTTGGATTATTTCAAACTGACCATTGAGATTATGTTTTTTTTATTTAAGGTCTGTCCTCCAATCATTTCAGCTAGGGGTGGCAATTTTATTTGAAACTTAAAATCGACACGCATTTTACTCGTTTTTAAATTGATTCGATATTCTTGTTTGCTCAAAATAAATTCGATTAACACGTAATTGACTTAAAATGTGTGCGAAATATACGTACTTAGAAATTTTTAAAATTTATTTAAAATATTGGATATAAATAAATATGTTGTCATAATTAAAAAGATTAAAGTATAAATATATATACATAATATATAAAATAAATTTATAATATGATAGTTTATATAAAAAAAATAAAGTATAAATATGCACATAATATGATTGTTTAAATTTATAATTAGGCTGATTTAATTAGAAAATCGATCAAAACTAAAAAAAAAGTGGGAATTTTACATACACATCACCAAAATTTAAATATTATTCTTAGTTAAATATATTCTATCTCATAATTTAAATTAGCGAAGAGAATGATATATAAATAATATTTAAAAAAATTTGATATTTAAGTAAATATTTCAGAAAAAAATTGTGAGACTAACTCAAATCATCCTGCTCAAAGACGAAAGCTCGAATTTAACAAAAATTTCAGCACTTAAATTTTTGTAGTTTTATATTTCTCTCAAACTTTCTGATTTATCTGAGAGGGGGAAAAATTGGAGGCATTCAAAAATCATGGACTGATATGAAAAGTTCTCAAATTTCAGGAACTTAATTGATATATATATATATATTTATTTATATTAACAATTTGATAAGTAGGAAAACGTAACATCGCTTGGCCATTTCTACCAGATAATGATCATGACAGCCATAGTAAATTATTTGTCCCATAATAGTTAAATATTAATATTTCTTATATTTGGTAAAAATGCACTGAAGTCCTTTGAGATACTAATCATTACATATAGATCCAAACCTTTTAGATGAGTCCCAACACATTTTTGTTGGCTATCATGCACGACCGGGTGCCTATGTTCTTCAGCATGGATATAACCACTTGCAATAACATGAAACTATAAAATTTGATTCGAGTAAAATAATATCAAGAAACATATTTCGAGAGAAATGGTGAGTTAACTAGGAGCGGCAAAATGGGTCGGCGGGTCTGGTTCGGGTC
Organism: Apostasia ramifera; assembly: GCA_019297695.1. NCBI lineage: Eukaryota > Viridiplantae > Streptophyta > Magnoliopsida > Asparagales > Orchidaceae > Apostasia > Apostasia ramifera. The sequence continues at coordinate 43,380 of JAEMOT010002627.1, read as the reverse complement.
AAATCTGAATCCGATCGGACCCGAATAGGTTCAACCCGAATCAGACTCATTTATTAAATGAGTCAAAATTCATGACCCGAACCAAACTCGATTAATAAATGGGTCGGGGGTTGGCGGGTCAACCCGACCCATTTATAGAGTAGTTTTTGATAAATGACCAACCCGAATCCTACCCGACCCATTTAATAAACAGGTCAAAATTCATCACCCATACTTGAAATTTGCAGGTCAGGTTCGGGTTGGGTTCACAAGTCGGATCATATATTGCCACCCCTAATAGTAACCTAGTTAAGCTTGATGAAAGCTTTTATTAAGAAAAAAGGTAAATTGCGCAAGAGCTTCTGAGGTTAGAAGGCACTGCAAATATGTCCCATGTTTTAAAAAGCCTGAATTTGGATCCCGAGTATGTATCTGCAGTGTCGTTTGGTCCCGTAGTTTAAATATCACGGTCCAATTAGATAGTAACTGTTAAATTTAACTATTAGCTGTATTTATATTGACCAAAATACCCTTACAACTCATATTTAATGATTTTTTTGTATTTTTTGTCAACCCCAGATGCAGGGCATTCCATCAAAGATCAATCTCCCCGTTCCAAGCTCTTTTTTAATCAAAATAAGGATAATAATTTATTCAATATTTTGTTAATTTAAGTATATTTTAGTGTATATTATATCTTCTTTTTTTTAGGATGAATTTTCAAAAGTATTGACTTCTCAAATAAAGTTAGTATATCAGAAATATAGATAATGGAGAAAATTTACGAAAAACTTTGAAATGATCTCTATGAGAGATGAAAGAAAAGTCTCAAAACCCTTTAGAATAACATGTAGAATGAGCAAAAAATCTCAGAGTAAAATAGTAAAAAGTCAGCAAGTTTTAGACGTCGTCTCACTTGAGACCAAACGATAGCGCAAACACAAACTCGGGACTCAAATTGAGGCTTTTAAAATATGGGACCTATTTGCAATATTATTCTAACCTTAGGAGTCCCTATACAATTTACCCTAAAAAAAATATATTATTTGGCCCAACTTTTGACAGTGGTCAGTGAATCCATTAATTTCAAGGCTATTAACTCATTGGCAAAAGAGGATTTAAAGTAAAAGACTGAGACTTATCTAAAACTGGCCTGAATCTGAGGGACATGAATGTAATTTATTCTTTATTTTTTCACAATTTAATAATATTTATTTACCAAGATCATGCTCTCTGTCCATTGCATTATTTGATGATTAATTGCTAGCTGGCATTATTGAAATCCTAACATGAAAAGGCATATTATATGGTCAATAATTCTAATTTATTTCTGATTTTTATTTAAATAAATTATTATTTTGTGTGATTATTTTTTTCCAAGCTAGTTTGGATTTATTTAATTAAGATAAATATTTAATGTACAAGTTTGTTTGTTTTCTTTTCTAATATTTGAAAGATAAGATGAATTTCAACTCTAATCTGAATCTAAATTTTAATACGATTTTTTTTTGGCAACTATGTCATCAATTTAACGCGTAAATAGACTGACTTGACCTGAACTCAACTCAAGTTAATTTGCCGAGTCATATTAGCATGATCGAATCACTTTTAATACAAAGATAAATTACATTTTGGGGCCTAGAAGTTTATCCTATTCATTATTAATTTTAATTTTCCTTGGTGTGTTTGCTTGCTGATCAGATTAACTAGCATTAAAATAAATTTTTGATGAAATAATTTGTTTTGATATTTATGAAATATTTAAAGTAAAATTATTTTTTTAAGGTGTATAAATACATAAAATATGGGATGAAATTATTTTATTATTTTAAAATTTATATAAGATATAAAATAAAATTATAATGGTATTAAAATTTATTGAGGCTTTAATTAAGGGAAATTATGTATAAAATACTATATTTAGTAAATATTACAGATTTTGTATCTAATTCTTAAAAATTATAGAATTTATGTAGAGCTTCAATTACAAATTATATTTTATATAAAATGAAAATCTGATCATTAAAAATAATAATAATATCTAACTGTTAATTTGAATTGAATAAAGTAAATGATTCTATATGACGCTAATTCACTTCATCACGAGAGCTAAGACATCTAGATAAACTAATCAGAATATATGAACTAAATATTCTATTTTGATCAAAGATATTTTAGAAGAATAACTAAGATATGTAAAGTATAATTTATAATTAAAGCTCATATAATTTTTAAAATTAAGAGTCAAATATTAGATATTTACTAAATATAATATTATAAATGCAATTTTTACTTTTAAGTAATTTTCAAAAGAAATAAAGCTCCTCAATGAAATAGCTAAAATCTCCAAATAAATAGTAATCTAATTTTATGTACAACAAACCAACCTCAAAGGATGCAAGTGAAATGATTCAAATTTTGTGTATCATCATTAAATAAGACTCAACCTCAGGGACGTTAATTTAATTTACACGTTGGCACGTGAGCACGTGTCGCCACAGAGTCGGCTACACAGTCTCCAGGCTGTACTTACTAGATCCGCGCTGATTGGAATCTCGGATCTAGCGTGGAAGACTTCTGTCTCACACCAAGGACAGATCTTGCAATAACTCCATTTTATGGAGAAGTACTTCTATTACCCATAATTGCACAAATGTCCTTTTATATTTTCAAACTATTTTTGTATTATCTCAAACTTGAAATATTTTTATTCTTTTAAAATACAAAAAAAATGTCTCACACCAATGCATATTTTTTTTCATTTTGGATCATTAACCGGCGATCACTCCTCGCCCTCTTCGACCACAGGTGTCATAAGTATATTGTAACATATTGTGATCCAAATGTAAAAGCATTATCCGCTTCGACTTTAGATCTCAATATTACTCTAACCCAAGCACACTTAATTATGGAGTTTTCCATCATTAGTCTCAAGGCTTTTCCTCAAAAGAGATTTCTACTATTTGAGATTATGTTATCTACTTATATAGCTCAGGATCTCCCCTCTTCTGATATGGAACTACTCCTTTCTATTTTTCTTTTACCATTATTTATCGACTTAGAAGATTATCAGGGGTCATTCTTTATCTTGCTGATTTCTTTCTCTTAAAGCATTACCCGACGATTACTCTCCGCCCTCTTCGGCCATAGTCATCACAAAAATTGTTAATAATTTGACTGAAAATTTTCAAAGTCATCCTCTTCCTTCCATTATATTATTAATAAAAATTTAAATTAGTAATAGATTGTCCATGTCAGCATTAGTTGTAATCTTATTATTAAAAAAAAAACATTTTGTGCAATACAGCTCACAGTGATGTTAAAAAAAAAACCATGAATAACTTGTATATATTATATCAAAAAAAACTTATATATTACATTTATTGATATATTAATCAATTGATTCCAATAAATATAGAGTTTTGAAAATCCATGGAGCATAATAAAAGCATTATAATAAGTGAAAAGCATAAAATATAATTTCACTTGCTAAAAAACCGAATCCAAATAACTTAACTCGAAACAACTCAAAGCTTAGAATTGTTATTGCCTTCGGAGTTCGGACTGAGTAACAATACTGATTTTCGGTGGCATGTAATTTGGCGCCACATAATTTGAGTCGACTTGCATCCAACTGAACGTGAAAAATGCAAATTTGAAATGAGATCAACCCTAAAACTCGACTCGGCAAGACTCATGCAGATCAGCTGAGTGCATAAACAGTGCACAAAAAAATGATAAAAAGAGACGTCTTTTAGGTGCAATTAGGTTTCAAACTGGCGAGAAATGATAAAAAAATATAGAAAGCGGATGATTTAGTAGGGGCGTCAATTTGTGCTCGTACAGGATTAAATTGCCTTGACCCGCTCCTAATGGAACGGGAATGAATACTCAAATTTTAAAAATCTGATACTCAAATAATACATTTCATGAATATTAATCTCGCTTTTTATAATAATTTTAACTTTTTTTTAAGTATTTATGTTTAGAGTTGTAATAGTTATGTTTTAATTTTATAATTATTTTTAAAAAATACTTATTCTTTTTAAGGATGAGAAAAATTACCTATCTACCCGTTTGTGTAGGAGTTTAAAATTAACCTAGTTTAATTTTAACCAGGCATATCACATCACACATAAAATTTAATATTAAAAATTAAATTTATTTCACATCTTACACATATTACTAAAATAATAACTAACTTATATCATATCCCTCACATATTCCAACATAATAACTAACTTTATATCATATCCCTCACATATCCCAACATAATAACTAATTTTATTTCATATCATTCACAATTTTCAATAAAAAAATATCTCTATCCAAATTTAATTTTAACCTTCTTAAATTTAATCTTACAAACAAACAGACCCTAATGTTCAAAATTAAAAAATGATTAGATTTATATCTAAATTTTGAATTTATTATGCAATTAAGATTTTATTTTAACTTAATTACTCAGAAAAATTTTATAGTATTTTAATTTATCTATTAATCATGATTCAATTTGATTCAAGTTTTGACTCGATTAAATTTCAAATAAATCTTTTTTGATCAATCAATCTAAAGAGAGTGAATATGGATCACCATTGTTTCGGCTCATTTAAGATTTGATCCGTTTATGTAATCTAATTTATAATTCACATAATTATATGCTTTGACTAATAATTTATTGTGATGATGGTTAAATAAAGAGTATTATTATAATTAATTAATAAAAAAATTTATATATTATATCAATAAACTATGCGTCTATTTTCATTATTGTCCATGTGGGGTCAGGTGACGATAGGTTCGTGTGGGTCGAGACGGGATACAGATTTGTGAAAACTAGAATTGAGACAGATCAAAGTGAAAATAAGCATGAGATGAATAAAAATAATAAATAATATATTGCGAAATAAATATAAAAAATTCACAAACCCAACCAGAGCTTGTCCCATTACCATTCCTTTCAATTAAGTACCCAAACTGAAACATAATAGTTGCTCAAATTTATAGAAAAGAATACCATTTGAAAACTGTAAATACACTTAAAATATTTAATTCAATATTTTTTAATATTATATTATATTATCACATAAAAATTATATCTAAATATCAAAATATTTAAATAATATATCGAGATAACATTAAACTATCAAAAATAAGTTAATATTTTTTTTTTGAGCTTCAATTTTACAATCAAGAAAAAAAAAGAAACATATCACACAACAATATCTCATAATTGGCTTAATCACTCAAAACTATATTTTTTTTGAAAAAAAACAAAAAAAAATGATATATAAACAACTTGAAAACCATGAGCAACAGCGCTTATAAGTAGATAAAATCAATGAGCTTTCTCCCCCCTCAAATACCCATCATTTCCTAATACTATCGACCCTATCAATAACATCCAAAGCTTTAATCCTATTAATATCAAAATCAATGACAGGATTCATCTTCCTTGCTTCATTCTTGGTTTCAGTTGCTGAGGAACTGCTACTACTCCTGCTCAGTCTATTGTGACAGATCAACTTCGGCCTCCCTGAATCGAAATCTTGGCTCTTGCTGATCCCTGGTGTCCTCTTTTGAAACTCGACTCCTCTGAGCATTTCTTGATCTTTGTGCGTGAGAAAGGGCGTGGAAGTTGCAGGAATTTGCTTGTTGAGAAGCAACGAAGCAGGCGATGAACCCCTCTGTGAAGAAGAGCGGAGTGGTGATTTGATCGGCGAGCGAGAAGAGGCGAAAATCTTGCCTCGCCTTGATAAGCTGATGAAGCGGTGGAGTAAGACAATTAGGTCGAGTATGTAGGCTTCGGTGATGTCCTTGTCGGCATGGTAGAGGGTCTCAATCCTTAGCAACGTGGATTGGCCTGCAGCCTTTTGAGTGGCATCCGTCCTGTGAGGAAAATAAGCAGTTAAATTTCTTTTTCATATGTATATTAACTAAGGAAACGCAGGTTAAATGAGGTCACTGGAATAGAGCCAGACCCTGAGCTTGCCCATTCTCCAACCCAACCAAAACCATGGTGATATCTGATGATTGCATTGTAGTAAACAGGTGGAAAAGGAGTAAAAGTTAGAATCAATTGCAAGATTGTTCAAAGGAAATCATCATAAAACATATGCTGAGGTCCAGAAACAAACCTAATTTGACGAAATACAATAATAAGATATGTCAAGTAGAATATTGAATAGAAAAAGTGGCTGGAGAAGTACATGTAGAGTCTACAAAGGATGATATGAATGGAACAATTAGTGATTAGGGATGGTAATTGATGCCAAAATGCATTTAACCCACACCAAGTATCAAAATCCAATTCCATAGAATGGGTTTGGGGCTTGTACGACAAAACTCATGAGAGGTGTAGGAATATTAGTAATTTGGGATGGCAACTTAAACCCTAACCTGTTCATAAGAGCAAGTGAATCAAATTCAAATCTGTGAAATGGGTTTGTGGCTTTTCGTGAAAATCCATAAAGTGATTGAGCAGGTATGGTTTTTTGTTATCCATACCCACTGAAACACTTATTTTAAGTAGCAACATTCTATAAAAGTATACCATTTACTAAATGCTTTCAATTAACTTTTAACCTTTCCAATCATCCTTATCCACCAATTTATTTATTTATTTATTTATCTTTTTATTCTTTTTTTTTCCAAACACCACAATTTCTCTCACACAAATTAGAAATTATAGCAACGCGGCTTCGAACCCAAAACCACCCGATTCAAAACAAGCTCCCTCCCCACTTGGTTAGGACAAGCTCCACCATCCACCCTTTTATTATGAATAAAGAAAACACTTATTACCATTATTCATATTGTCTATATAATAATCAAAATGTATTCTTCATTATTCTATGGGTCAAACACATTTTGTATACAACTAAATCGGGTTGATGGGGCGGATAGTGAGGGTATGGGTTTTCTGTTCAAAAGCCGACACTAGTGCATGTCATGTATAGGATTAGCAAATAACTAAATGGGCCGATTAATAGAACAAGTTAAATTGGCCAAACCCGATCCATCGCCTTCCCTTGTCAGTGATGCTAATAAAAATCATAAGAAAAATGAATAGCAAGTGATGTGGTACTAAAATGAGGTAGCTAGGATTTAGGACTGAGGAATATATGCGGGAAAGTGGTGGATAACAAGGGTTTTTAGGATTCTCACCTAAGGTCCCCATCCCTTCTCTTCCAAAATACTAATCTCATCCGGAATTCCTAAGCTAACTCATTCCACAGTCAATTGCAAGCAAATCAAATTTCTATAAAATATGTACAGACCAAAACTAAAAATATAAAAAAATAGAAAACTATGTCCCTAGATAATTATGTAAATGGAATAATTCCAACTAATTTGAATTAATTAAATTTATTCATTCAAAATGTATTATTAAATATGATTAAATCAACTTGAATTAAAACTTAATTTGAATAAACCTAACTAACTTAAATTTTTAAAAAAAATATTTCAATAATCTGCATCATCTGTTAAAGAGCAAATTATAAGATTCAATTTGGACCATCATCATCTGGATGTCCCCATCAGAAGACTAAGAACCTTTGCAAATTTTAGCAAAATCACTTTGTACCAATTTTACAATGACAAGATAAAGATAGCCCAAATGATAAGCACTTCAACAGAAAGCCATGGCTTAACACATCAGGCTCAACAGAGATCCACAATTTTTATAATAAGGTTAAATTCATAGCAGGCAACTTCCAAAATCGAATGATCATGTTGATCCATAAACATGAATTTGTATTTGTTAAGTTCGGCAGTAAAAAATGCCAACAAAAGAATAAACAGAAAATGTGAAAGGAATGAGAAATAGAGAGATAAACAGCAAAGCCTCTTACTTGCTGGTGTTATTAGCAATTGGAACAAGCCATTGCAAGGTTTTCTCCATTTCGGCCTTGATATGAGGAGCAGTCAGCTGCTACCAAACATTTTGCAGGTGACAAGCAGTAAGAAAACTTTATCAGATAAATACAAACTCTAAACTATTTTGGCATATTGAGTCCCAAAAAAAAATAGTTCAAGCAGTTTCAAAGAATTTGCACCTCTTCATTAAGCCGAAAATCTTGGAGTTTTCCACGTAGAGCAGACCTAATCACTGGTGGCAAGTTTTGGTACAATGAGTCCCTGGTGTTTGGTAGAACAGAACCTGATCTTGCTACCTAAATTTACCCATATTTTGATAAACGACTTTAGAACTACTATCTTGATGTCTCATAAGGAATATATCGAAAAAAAAAAAACTTTTCAAATTAAAAAGACAACCATAGGCAAGCTCTCTAGCCAATGCCCTTTTGCTATCTCACTTGTATGCATCACATCAACACCATCCCTCATAATGTGAAAGTCCCTCGGGGATTATCCAAACTGAGCTTCCTCTAAAGAGCTCCAAAAAACATATCAACATCTTTTTATATTTATTTCACGTCCAACACATATAAAAAGAAGAAGGAAACAAGATAAGAGCGATGCCCTGGTCACTGAGGACCCAAACTGAGCTCCCTTTGTTTTCTAAAAGATGAGATCCTTCCCTTATCACGTAAGTATCCAAAGTGAGCTCTGTTTTGTTCTCTCACTTCTATCTATTGCCTCATATATTTATTTCACATCTCCCCGTGTCCCTTGGGCCTCTCTTCATTTTAGAATATTTTGTTAATTAAAATAGATTTAATAGTCTTCTATTGCCTGTTTGGCATCTATTTCACTCCTTTTAGGCCTTATTTGGTTCGAAGTATTTTTCTGGTCCAGCACAAATTTTAACTGTAAAAATTACCTTTATTTCATATCTAACACAAATGCAAATATTAGAATTAACATTATTTCATATCTTTCACATTTTCTAATATTAAAATATATTTCTTTCTAATTAAACTTAAAAAATAAAAAAAAAAATTTCTCTTGTCTAAAAAAACGCTCGAACCAAATGAGGCTTTACTGTTTACAGTTTTTAACAAGTTTTCATCACTTAGTTTAACGCAATCTCTTTTAGTTGTCCCAATCTTCAGTGTGCTATAACTTTTGGTTGAATCAAACATATTACCCTTTACGATTCTCATAATATATTCTCTCTTTTTAGAGTTATCACCTTTGAAGTTTCTTATCAAACAAGACCAGCTGAGAAATTAGTTTTTTGTTAGCTATCCGGAGCCTCTTTAGTGTTCCAAGTGAAGAAACCAAATCACTCTTTACACTTAGTTAGCAGCAACTGTAAGAAAGTTCTCACGTTAAACCATCTACAAGTAGTCCACAATATTGCACTTTGTGTTGTACAAGGTCCTAGTTTGGAAAAGGAAAAAAGTTTAAAGCTCGTAGAGTGATTTTTCAACTAGACTATCTGAGGTTTGTTCAATTATCCCCGGGGTTTCTTGGTTGTTTCTCTTACAACAAGTGGTATTAAAGTACCAGGTTGTGTAGTACGTCAAGAAGATGGATTCATTGGTGCCAATGAAGATAAGTATGCTAAATGGCAAGAACTATAGCATCTGGAAGGTGCGAGAATCTACACAGAGCAGTGGTGCATTCTCAAAAACAGGTTGAGATGAAAGTCGAAGCATGGAAGAGGCTAGAAGAGAGAGCTACTAGCCTTACTAGAATATGAATAAATGATGTCATTTTTAAAGCTCGTTGAAGAATTTACACCAACAGCACTGTGGAGAAAGCTAGAGAGGCTGCAACAGAGGAAGACTGCACGCAATAAGACTTTTGATGATGAAGCTTTTGAAAATGAAGTTGAAGAAGGCACTTCAATTTTGTAAAAAAAGTAATGTACTTCAGCTTCTGAGCACTTGAACGAGATGCAAAGCACCATCACTCAACTGGCTGCCATAAAATGATGCAATTCGAAGATGAGTTGAGAAACTATTGTGGTATCCCTGAGCAACTTTCCCCCAAGAGTTTTAATAATGAACCTCATAATCTCAAGTCCCTTAAATGACGAAGTGACATGAAAGGCCCTCGTCACTAAGAAGCGACGGAGAACCCCGAGAAGCGAGGGAGTTCCAATAGAAGCATCTAGAGAAAAATAGATTTAAAGCGAAGTTCGGCATGAGAAAGTATAATCTGACAAACCTAATCATATCAAAAGGAATTTTTGAAAATAGAAAGTTGATCATAAAAAGGAACATGAAAATGCTTGATCTTCAAAGCCCTCAATAATAGCTCCAGCCGAAGAGCAATCTTTGTGACTTCAATTGTTGAAAAGATTGGGAATTGTTGTGAAAAGCTTACATAGGCCTTGTTTGGCATGAGCCCAAAAATGGGCAAAAAAATATCTTAATAATATTTTAAATTTATTATAAATTTTAATAACTTTATTTCACATCTACACACCTCCCAATATTAAAATAAATTTTTTTCCCATCAACTCTATAAAATAAATTATTTTCTCTTTCCTTACCCAAATTCATCCTCCAACCAAACAAGCCCATAGGAAGTCGATTCTGGCATAGAAAAGAAACTTTTCAAATTACAATTCTAAGAACCATGGCATAGTGAAGATTGGTAATGATAAAATATCAAAGATCATTTCCACAAGAGACATAACTTAGAATAAGTCTAGGGTGCAAGCTGAAACTCAAAGATGTGAAGCATGCCCCTAATATTTGTTTCAACTTGATTTCTACAAACAAGCAAGACGAAGAGGGCTATGTCAGCAACTTTTTTTTTATGAAGTACATCAGCACCTTTGGTTGTGGGAAGAAGATAGCCAAGAGATCTAGGAGAGTCAAGAGTTATTTGTTCATAGACAAAAAACAAAGATATGCAAACTTCTAGCGGAAGATGCTAGTGATGAAATCTCGAAAGAATTGTGGCATATGAGAATGAGTCATACGAGTAAAAGAGGGCTGGAGATCCCTAAGAAATAGAAACATGTACCATATATGAAAAGAATACTAAAGAAGTGCGTCCACTGCCTTATTAGGATAGATCCCAAAGCTTCCTTTGTAATGCAACCATTTCAAAGGAAGAAACATATTGAGAAGGTTTACTTTAATGTTTGCGATGATAGATTATTCTGTGGGGAGTACTTCGTTATATTTATTGATGATTTTTTGAAGAAGAATTGGGTATATCATTTAAATACAAAAAATCAAGTTTTTCAAAAATTACAAGAGTTCCACAAGATGGTTGAAAGGAAATCCATAAGGCATCTGAAGAGAATTCTCATAGATAATGGAAGAGAATACACTAACCCTTGGGTTTACTATTAAAGGAAGGGAATTCGCATTTGCAGAAAGTGCCTAAGTCATCTATACGAAATGGTACTGCCATAAAGATGAACAAAACCATAAAGGAAAGGAACAGATGTTTACTTTCTCATGCTAAGTTTAAGTTGCCAATGACTGATGCCGATATGATCAATTGGTCTTCAAGCATATAGAAAGCATAGACACATAACAGAGACATGAGAATATGACACAATACAACATGTTAACACAATTTTCGAATTACAAAACATAAACATTGAAGGACACGCAAAATAATATAATTAAATAATAAATATTTATGTGATGGTGTTATGTACTATAGCTTTAGCTTAATGTTATAAATATACAGACATAATATGAGGACATGAAACTACATGACGCTTTGAGAATGTACAGAGGCGTCTTTGCTTCCTTGCCAAGTACCTGAATAAGTCTACATAAGAAAGAATTATCTCCCTAAAATACTTAGGTGTATTCAAGAGTCGCACCTTCATGAGCATACTGAAGGATGAAAAAACCAACCAAAGGCTTTTAGACCTGGTACAGAGATATCGGGCGATCTAGGGAAGAAAAAGGGAGGCAGGAAGTGCGACAACCAATAATGGTTATATGATAATTAAGGCAAGTATGGAGTAGGCCTACGACAAAAAAGTTGAGATTTCTTGAACTTTATGCTTAAACTTTTTTTTTGTGGAAAAGTAGCAACATGCTTGCTTTGATGAGATTCATAGGACAGTGGAGTCAGTGGGTTAATATGTACTTTAGAGGACATCATTGGCTAATGAGAAGAGGGCCTACGAGGGGTTTAAAACAAGGCTACCTACTCACCGTACATGTTCATATTGTGCTTGGATTTTCTCTCTGTTTTGATACACATAGATGGAGAGATGTTTGTTAGATGCCATACACATTACAACCACAAGACTTAACTTATTCGCACCTTATGTTTGTAGATGATCTACTCCTATTTGCTGAAGCCACCCCTAGAGCAACAACTTAATTGAAGGGGGTCCTAAATAGATGTCGTCATTTCAAGCCAGGTGGTGAAAAGATTATTATCATCTTCAACCATGCCACCATAAGGAATAAGACGAATGTGATTAAAATTAGATTCAAGATGCAGGAGAGGAAGTAGTGGTGATACCTATGCATACCCTTAACCAAGATGAGGACAGTAAAGGAGAACCATCTCAGACATTATTGGAGTGGATCAAATAATGCAGTTGAGTAGATAATGATCACTAAAATTAGTAATTACTAATTAATTGAATCTAAAAGAGATTTACAGCTCATAGAATTTAGGAACCTTAGCCAAGAAGTAAATTAATCAAATTCAACTCAAAACAGAGTAGAGTCCGAGTGCAATCAAGGTGTTATCCAGACAGGCCATGTTGGGAGGGGAGGCAGAAATGGACCCACGGCGCACAAGTTGGTTGGGCGAAGAAGAGGCATAACCTAGCTTGGACTCGAAAGAGGAGGCAAACACATGCCAGAATCAAATGCACGAAGATGGAGGCGACAACCTCAACAGTTGATCGTTGCGCGAGGGAGAGTGTGCAAGAGTGTCAACGTCATCATAGAGTGGTGGGGGCAGAGCTAGGGCTCGGGAGAAATGTTGCCCAAGGAGGCGGAGGCGACAGACGAGGTCTCACCGCTTGAAGCTGATCAATGCGACGGCATAGGCTTGGCGAGCGACAGGTCAGGACACTGGCGATCATGTAGAGTTGGGCGAGCAGTGGGGGTTCAAGTCCCAGACATGTATGAAGTTAGGTGACAAGTGACATTTCTCTAGTTCTGCACGATGCTAGATCGGTAGGTGGTGGTGGCTAGTAGGTGAAGCAAGTTTGTCCTTTGTGAATTTGGCAGAAGGAGTGAGCCATCTACAATTGAGGATGGGAGGGATGAGGTGATAAGATTTGGCAGGTATTTAGTTCAATATTATCTCCATGTTGTCATGTTATTTAGAGAAAATAATTATTTGATTTAATGACATGTAAATAATCTTATAAAATTATAAAATTATCACTCAAAAAATAACATCTAGATATCGAGATATCTAAATAATAACATAACATCAAGATAACATTAAATCAAATACCCACTTAATTTTCTTTTTCATTCAGTAGAATAAGTATGAAGGATTCTCACATAAGATTAACCACATCCTTTCCTTCACAAGGATTATACCATTTAACTTGAATCTAGTTTGATACTCATAACACTAAATTTAATTGCATCACTAAAAAATTTTATGATAGTACTAAGCAAACACCTTATATAGAGGTCACAATACATAAAATAAGAAAATAAAAAGAATGCAGGAAATGAAATATAAATTACACTCATGCTAAATAAAAAAATACAAAAAAAAAAATTATGACAAATATATTATCTTCCAAATTAGCTTAGAATCAAATTGAATCCCCAATAAACTAATTTGGTAATCACCAATCAAATCAAACGAGCCTATATTTGACACCTCATTAACACCAAGCGAATATCAAATGCATTTGTCATGCTATCAAGTGTCCCCACCAAGTTCAATAAGGAGTCAAAAGAAACAAGCTATCAAAGTTTTAGAATTGATGGCTTGTGGAGAATGGTTTTTGGAAACCTCGATGGGAACTCCACTGTTTGGCCTATGAGTGGAACGAAAAACCCAATGGAGAGAACCCCATGGGACTCTAAGAAGGAATCTCAACCTAAGAAAAGGGAAGGCTTGTGAAGGAGACAGAAGATCAGAAACAGTGGAGTGGCCATATCAACGTTCTTTGAAGAAATCGTCTAAGAAAGTGGATGAGTGAAAATGCGACATAAAAGCACTCTCAGTAGTCACAAAGGGTTACTCTCTCTTCCCACTACAAAAGAGTTGCTTAGAGTTCCCATGAGAGCAGTTGTTGGTGTTGTAGTTGATGCTAGTAATTACCTCTTTAAAAGAGTAAGAGCACTACCGAGGAAGCTAGACAACTATGTGAGATTCACAGAGAGAGCATACCAGGAATGAAATCCAGCAGTAAGGTGCAGCGCAAAATAGTCGACCATCCAAAAGGAGTTGTCTTCTAAAGTTTTCTTGTGAAAGAAAAAATCCAAAGAAATCAATTCTTTGTCAACCATTTGGAGCTTCATCGAGTTCTAGATGAAGAAACCTAACCACTCTTGAAACTCAACTAGTTGTCTTGCTTGAGGCAAATGTGAGAAAATTTTCACATTAAACCATCTGCACGCAGTTTACAATGTTTTTATTTGAGTCGTACAAGGTCCTAGTTAGGCAAAGAAAAAACTTGTAAGTTCGTAATTGAGCGATTTGTCAACTAGCCTGTCCAAAGTTTGTTTGATTGTCCCAGAGGTTTCTTAGTTGTTTTGCTTACAACACTATATTTGTAATACTGATTATCACGAATAACTTTAGTTGTTGAACTTCACAAACAACCAAACAAAAATTTCAAATTGATAATGACTCAGAATAGAAATACAAGCATCAAATATAATATAGATATTGCTTCTAATTAGATTACAATGAATAACTTACTAGCGTATCAATCTGATTGATGACATTTGCGTAGTGCAGTGCAAGACCAGCTGGGCCAAGCCTTGTATGATTGTTTAAAGAGTCAGTCACGGGTCTGTTTCTATCTGAATTTCACAACGAAAAAGAAAATAAAAGACAAATCAAGCAGCAGAAGATGTCTTACAAGTTTTTACTCTTTTTTTACGGGGAAAGTCTTGAAAGTCAATAACTACCTAAACAAATATCTGTATGTAAATCTTTTTCCAAGGCAATGAGACTGCTCTTCAAAAAATGCACTGGTGCTTCACAGCACATATATAGATGAATATCAAACTAATTAAATAAATCTTATAAAAATTTCTAATTGGAAGTAAAGTAACACGAGATGAAATAATATCAAATAGCTTAGTTTGAGAAATACATCAGTTAAAATGGTTAATTCTCATCACAAAGAAGATATTTCAAAAAATCTGAATAAAGATTTTAAGAATAACCTTGGAACTAGCAAAAAGAACACATTCCTTCGAGTTAAATATTATAAACAGGACATGTCAGTTAATATAGAAGATAAGATGAAAATTCATATTCAAGAAGCTATACCAGCACTGCCAAAGGCTTCATGAATCTCGAAATGCATGAAGTGGACAATGTCTACGAGTTTCTCCAATATCTGCAAAGAGGATGTATAGTTTACTTCATAAAAGGCAAATGCATGCAAACAAGCAAGCACAAGTATCAATGCATGTACACACAGATGGCAGAAAACACTAATGTTTTTTTGTTTTGAAACAGAAAATACTACTGTTATGTAGCCATGTCTATGTGAAAGAAATGCCACAATAAAGCAAGTGGCAGAGACCATTAATATAGTAGATAACATCTGCTAAGGCTACAGAGATGAAAACTTGGAACTGACCTCTTCCAAATTTCTAAACCACAATGATTTCTTCTTTAAGCTTTTTACATGCTTTTGTTGGGCTTTCAGCTCTTGCCTTAAATACTGAAAACTGTCACCTGCACCCAGAACCAACTATTAGGGCCAGGAATAAGGTACCATTATAATTTTGTCTCTGCAACTCATATAAAAACAATGAAGTCTTAATCCCAAACAAATTGGAGTCGGCCACATGGATTCCTCTTCTCCATTCAGCTCCATTAAAAGCAAATGCGAATGCAAGATCATTCCCAAGTAATTTATGGTGTTCTCCTACCTCCATAAACTATAACAACAAAATTTCACTACTCTGAAAGAACAAGCTTTATGTGTTGTATGTTTGCCTATTAATTATGATCTGAATGTGAGTTTACCAGATCAGGGCTTCCTATATTTTCAGATTAATTAAAACTAGGTTTGCAGTTTGAAGGAAAAATAGTTTGTTCATAAAGATGAAAGCGTTCCAACATTTGTTGTTTTAGTTTGACTAAACCCAGAACACAGAACCTAGGTGTAGTTAAATGCATATCTAATAGCCTCTTCATTCCTCTTTGGTACTGTTTATGACACTTCATGGAAAATACAGCTGTTGAGGAGGTGAATTTCGATGACAACACAGAAGTTCAATACTTCAATGTTAAAAAAAACCATAACTGATCCAGGTTTCAATCAACCTACTACTCTTATGTATAAATAACGCACATTCAGGTATTCATTTGTAAGAGAGGCTATTTATTTTTGTTCATCTTTTCCTGATAAGCCACGACTGACTATAACTCAGTGAATGCTTCCATCTGCTGCAAAATACCTGATGAAAGAAGCAAAAAGATGAACACAAGAAAATACCATATTTACTGAGAAAACTATAAATTTGGGGAAAAATTATGGCCGTACTAAAGAAAATTTTTACTATTCTTTAAAAGTCTCCAAAGAGAATACAATGATCTTACAATCTCACCCTATCAAATTTTAGAATAGCCCACAATGATCAGACTAGATTAGGATTAGATGTACATAAAATATTTATAAGAAATGTCATAACAAATGCTAAAATAAATGCGAAAATTTTTTAATAGACATTGAAATAAATGTGGAAGCCTTATAACAGAT
Source organism: Apostasia ramifera (assembly GCA_019297695.1). Classification (NCBI taxonomy): domain Eukaryota; kingdom Viridiplantae; phylum Streptophyta; class Magnoliopsida; order Asparagales; family Orchidaceae; genus Apostasia; species Apostasia ramifera. Next base: position 26,627 of record JAEMOT010002627.1, on the reverse strand, counting down.
GTTGAAACAAACACGAAAGCCTCATAACCTACCTTGAAACAAATGTGAAAATCTAACAAATGTTCTTTGTTATGCCAAATGTTCGCAAATAAGATTATATACTTTATAATTCTCAATCTTCATGTTGTAGATCTATACTCTAGTTGAAATGAACGGACAGATATGATATCCATGGAAAATAACAGATCCCCTTTGGCTATTAATAAAAGAAACAATATTGTACAGACTTCTTAGTTAACATTTTCTGTTTAACTGACAACATAGCACCCTTCAGTCCAGTTTTAACATATTGCAAACTCACAAATCAAATATCAAAGAAGTTGGAGACTAGGAAGAAAAACAAAACAATATGAGAGACTGGCTCTCAGTGAACTGCTCTCCCATATAAAATAAACACACACCTTTCAGAATTGCACTAGAATTTTCGTCTTCTTGGAGTTTACGACGATAATCTTGGTCAAATCTATCAAAAGTATGCAACTCATGATAGAGCTCCTACACAAGTACCAATATGTATAATAAGTTTTGACTCAGGAAAGGTAAACATACTCAAAAAGAAAAATGTATGCAGTATTTCATTCAAAAAAAGAATTATCAAACAAGAGCTAATTATTTCTTTACTGTCAAGTATAAATTTGTTTTTATAACATTTTCAGAAGAATTGTACATTATGGTATACAAAACTTATATAGGAGTAAATCAGAAATAAAACAAAAAGTTGAGGCTGACAGCTAGGAAGAGGAGAACAAAGTTAGAGTGCAAGGAAGTACTTCCAACAAGTAAGATGGATCAGGAAAGAGAGCACACAGAAATATATGACACCAATGGAAAAAAGGAGTGGATGATGACATCTCATCATTGTTGCCATTAACAGTGGTCCTGGCAGAACAAGTGAGATTGTGAGGAAAAGAAAAACCAGAGTGGGAAAAAAGGGATATGAGAAGAAAACATAATCTCGTGTAGAATCTTTTTCAGTGAATTTATTTCACCAGCAAAACAGACTATCAAGTCTACCTTACAATGTGCTTATGAAAAAAAAAAAAGTCTACCATGCAATGCTATGGAACTAATATTCTGAAAGGCTCAAAAGCAACCAAAATGATTGAAATATTTTCATCGGAAATGTATTTCCTAGGTTTTAAGTCTACGGCCCTGTTTGTCTAGGAGTTTAAAATTAACCTGGTTTAATTTTAACCAGGCATATCATATCACATATAAAATTTAATATCAAAAATTAAATTTATTTCACATCCTACACATATTACTAAAATAATAACTAATTTATATCACATCCCTCACATATTCCAACATAATAACTAACTTTATATCACATCCCTCACATATCCCAACATAATAACTAACTTTATTTCACATCATTCACAACTTTTAATAAAAAAATATCTCTATTCAAATTTAATTTTAACCTTTTTAAATTTAACTTTACAAGCATCTGAGCTTGACACAATAACAGACTAAATGAGTTAGTGCATGAATGAAACCAGGAAAATATTAACTTGATTTAAGAATGAAAACACGAGAAGATATCTACTAGCAAACATAAAACTTACAGCTGTATATTGCACTAATGTCAACAGCTGCTGCAACACTCCAGCAGCTTGCTCTTTCAGTTGCTTTCGTGGGGTGATTTCTGACCCTAACCTAGATCAATGAAATATCAAAAGATACTCGTCAGTTGGTCGTACACAACACAACCAGTGATCTTTAACAATTCAACATCAGGCTGTTTACTTCTCAAAATAACGGTCCAAGTTGTGCCACTGTGGATCTTTACAGCGATTACCGAATCGTACAACCTCTCCACAAAATACTTTCAACTCTTCCCTGATAAATATACATGAAAGGAAAACATGTTCATGTAATGATAGAAATGCAATCCATTAGAAGATAGAGGGAAAAAATGTAGCATAAAATTTTGCTGTTTTTAATAATGCAACATCATACTATAAAGTCAAGCAGCCCATTGATTTAAGTTAAATTGATGCTACGTGTCACTTTAAAAATGCATTAGAAATGCACCTTTTGTCAGCTGCAGCAATTTTCAGCAGCTCGTCCATATCATTGGATACAAGATGCTGAACTGCCTCAGAAGGAAGCACTACTTCCTTCAAATTCTTTGTGTTCTCTTCTGAAAGTGAATACATTAGATTGGCACCCTTTACAATCGTATTAGCTACTTCAAAAGCCAAAATAGATATTTTATTTCCTTTTGTCACCACTCCTGATGAAAATCCGCCGTTTAGGCTCAAGCTAGTCATGCTACTACCTAGTGTGTCCAAAGCGTCCACTGCCATGCCAAAACTTAAAGTACCAGCCCTGTTTATTACTTCTGAAACCTGCTAGAAAGAAAGTCTCAGTAAGAATACCAATTATGTGAACTCCACTTGAAGTTGTTTTGTTTCAAAACTATGTCATAGTATCACTAATATGTTAGCAAAAGCAGTAAAGGAAACATAGCTTAATCAATGATCAGCATTTATTTCCACGGATGCCATTTTTTCAAAAGGATTCATGTGAGAAAGGGAAAAAGGCCAAAAAAAGATATGACAATAAACTATAAAAAATGAACTTGCATAGGAGCTAAATGGGAAGTTGTCATTTGAAAATAAAGGATTCATGTAGCCTACCACACCAAGTGAGATAAAGGCATGGCAGTTGTTGTGTTGTTGTTGATGATGTCACTTCTTCAAGCTCTGACAAAGTTAATTCAAGCTTAAGCATATTACATATCCTTTTGAACTGAAATCCTCCAAAGGTCTAATATCAAGCACAGCCACGATATATATCTAAATAGAGCCTTAAGCAGGTAAAAAACCAGAGTAGGATATCTGTTTCATTGGCAGGTCAATCGAATTCCTTAAAAAATTTCATGGGTCAAAGACCCAGTTATGGATCAAAGTTTCCTGTTGCAATATTGTCACCTCTTCTCATGCAATCAATCAATAGGGCATAATGCACTGAGAGAAAAACTACTTATTCATAACAATGGCTGCAGTTATTCCCTCTATACCAAACAAACAAAGAGAAGAGCTTCAGGTAGAACAACTTGCCTTCTGTGTGCCAGATTTTGCTCCAGTAGCGACCCTCGACTTAGTTGACGAGGATTTCTCCGAAAGAACCCTAATTAAAGCTGGTTGCCCGGAGGAGTTAACTCCATGCGTAATGCTTCCCAAGTTCGGCGCCACTCCCTCAGAGAATGAAAAGGATTGCTCCAGAAACCTCTTACCCCCAGCATCACCAGCAGGCGATGACTTCAGATTACCACAAGACTTCAGCTGAGAAGGCGATGATACCTTCCCATGATCCCTGCGGCCACCGTTCCCGAGTGTAATATCACTGGGCGATTTGTCAACAGCCGAGCGCTTCGAACAAATCGAGCCCATCGCAGTTGACCCTTGAAAACCCTAACCCCAATTCCTTATCCCTTCTCCATGTACAGTGACCACAAGCAGTACTACTACATGAAGATTGACAAGCAAATCAGAGGAAGGAACCAGAAGACCCAAAAAGGGGTAGAAGCACAGGAAAACCGGATCGGAATAAGAGGATAAAGGAGAAGAAATACAAACCTCGAGGAGCTCCGATCGAAAGCCGGCGGGAGCAGAGAAATCGATTGATCGGTCGAGCAAGAAGCAATCTTTCTCCACGGAAAGCAACGGGGAATGGCAGAGGCCGTAGATAAAGCCGGGAGAGGGGTTTTGGAGCCGAAGAAGAAGAAGATTTCTGCAGCAGCGTGACGCCGAGTCTTGCCATGGCAAGATATAAAGAGGGTCACATCACACTCATGAGCTGTACATGGTCAAACCCAAACTCTCTCTCTCTCTCTCTCTCTCGTCGTCTGCTTGGGTAGGGATTCATGGATCCGTTTTCATACTATTTCAATGGTGGGTGAGAACGCAAGCCGGCGACATTAAATTGTCTCTCTGCGGATTCCTGCAGGTCAGCGGAGGCGGACGAGAACATTAATTACTTTAAAAAAAAAATTAAAAATGTTTTTTTGGGGTTTTACATCTGGATTCCTGAGTTCGGATAACATTATGAATGGGTTACCAAACATTTGAAATTATTGCATGTTAGACCCCGAGGACTCCAATTACTTATGAAAAGGTCCCTCCATTTTGACATCGGTTTCACTTGAAGTATAAAAATGAAAACACCCGCTCCTCCTTTCTTCCCAACTCCCTCCTATGCATTATGCCGTAAAAATTGAACAAAATTATAAGTCGGTCAATGACATAGTTCCTGGTCAGACCGATCTAACTAGCCAAACATCTATATCACTCTTTTTATAAAAAAATTTAAAAAAATAATAAGATATTTTAAACAAATATTTATTCTATTAACCTACTTACATTAAACAGTAAATATGATATAAATATATTAAGTTATTATAATTTAATTTAGTTTTATATATAATTTGATTTTGACATTGAACTAAACCAGATGGCTTGCATTTCACAGTCAGACTAATTTAATTGGGCAGCCTGATCAACCTCTTACAACACAGCTCCTCTGCACCAAATGTTATGATCGAAAAGAAGCATCTAGTGATTCACAAGAATATTTTTCTGTGGTCTATTAACGTTTATATGTTTGTAATTAGCAAAGTTATGTAGAAAAGAAGTGTGTGATTTATATGAAAGGTCAATAATAGATCATTCATGATCCTAATAATTTTTTGTAAATTTTGTAGAAAAAAACTTAAAATCCATAATTTGTACCCAATTAATGAAATATGTAAACTGATTTGGGACCAATCTAAAATTAAAAATCAAATAAATATATATATATATATATATATATATATAAAATATTGGACCAAGTTATTTGCAATGAGACTGATCTTAAATGTTATTAATATTATTGATAAGATCATATGGAGCTAAGTTGATGTCATCAAACTTCAATAGAATTAGGGATTTGTTTTTATTGAAAAAGCCTATAAGATAGAGTTTTTTTTTAAAAAAAAAATCAAATGAAAAACTAATAAGATTCTATAAATATGAGCATAGGAGCTTGGTTCTCCCTCTTAATTGTATTTTCTTCTAGATTTATTCATTAACACCATAGATAAAATGAAATAAATGTATGATGCGAAAATCAAAGACAAGATTTAGGATCAAGAGATGTGATAAAAAAAGAGAGAGAAAAAAAAAAGACGTCTCATTCTTATGTACGGCTGTTAATTTAGATCACATCGAAGATCGATTCAAAGTCAACTCAAATCTTAGATTGAGTTAAGACAGACTCAATACAAATGATTCGTTTTTTAGCTTGAGATTTTGATTGAACTAATTTCAAGCTAGCTCGCGCAAGATCAAATTGTATTGAAAAATAATAAATATTGTTATTTGTAACATGTAAAAGTTTATTACTTCATATGTCAATTTATCTACAAAATAGTAAATATTGATTGCTTTTGTTCCTTCTTCTACATCCTAAGTTGTGGCATAAGTTGCAAGAGAAATTAGACTATGAATTGCACTTGACTGGGTGAGTTAATCAAAGAATCGATAGATCTAACTCAAACATTTTCAGTCGGCAGAAAATGGATTTGAGTTAGATCAAACTCGATTTCAATCAACTCGAGCCAACACGAAATCGAAACTATCCACTTTTGATCAAGGTTTTGAAAATTGGACCAGCTTAAGAACCGGTAAACTGAAAGGTTCAAGGTCAATGGTCGAACCGGGGTCGAACCGGGATGAAGTAAAAATTAAAAAAACTAATAAAATATAGTTAAGATATATATTATTCACACATCAACATAATAATTAGACATAAAATGAATATTTAATAATTGAATTTAACAAATAATATTTTATGTCAATAATTCAAAAAATAATTCCAAGCAAATCGAAATAACAATAACCCAATAAAATATTCGTAAATCACAAATTGAGTATAATATTTAGTACATCATTAAAAGATCTGAACAAATGTATGCTTTATTAATATTAAAATACTAAATTATTTTATTATTTTATATGACTAAAATACTAAAATACTAAATCATTTCGAAAGGATGAAGGTGGAGAGGAGAGTGCGAGGCAAGAGAAATCGCGAGTTTGTGACTGTCGCACGAGTAGAGGCCGCAGAATGGAGGCTGAGTTAAGGACCAAGAGTTTAGAAATTTTTTTTTTTTATTTTAAACTCAACCGGTCTAACCGTACCGGTTCACCGGTTGACAGATTGAACTGCGGTTTAGACCGATTCTGGCCAGTTTTAAGCGAATTCGGTTATAAAATTAAACCAGACCGGTTGGCTGACCGGTTCACAATTCGACCGGTTGAACTTGCCGGTCCGGTCTGATTTTTAAAATCTTGCTTTTGATTCAATTTCGAACCAATAAAATTTTCATCGATCAGACATGGCAACAAATCTAATAGAACATAGAACCAACCTTAGAGAATCACAAACAAAAAAGCTTAAAACTAAGACAAAATAAATATAAATATTTTGAGACCGCTATGCAATTTCATCATTAAATTTTCTTTTGAGAGACGTAAGGCAGCCGGCCGAGGGCAGCAGCTTCAATTGACTTCCGATTGAATTAAAAATAAAAATAAAAAATAAAAATTATAGACAATCATCTTTGACGTGACCTTATTTTTATATTATTAATATTTGTTTTTAAATATTTATATCACACTTTTATAATGATCATAAATTATAATTAAATGATTTAATCCATCTCATGCATTAAATTATCTACATACATCGTATATTTGAAAATGATAAAGAAAATAGTCTGGGGAAGAATGGGATTAAAATAATAAAATAATAAAATAATTACCTACATGCCACACAATTTAATTTTATTTATGCCTTACCCATCCATTCTTAATTAATTACGCTATGCACACTCAAAATATTATAAAATCTTACATACACATATTTTAACTTATTTTTATTATAATAAGTAATTATAATTTTTCAACAAGCTAACTATAGTCAATGAACATAATTATCCAAAAGTCAATAATGATAGAATGAAAATTTTAATACTATTTCTTATGACATAAAAATTCATGCATATCATATAAGATAAAAGTCAAGTCTTAAACTAAATTTTAATTAAAAGTTGGTTATGATTATTGTAAGTTTCCTTTTGAAGTACTAAAAAAAATTTTATTGTGTGGTATATACTTAAAAAATCAAGGCGCGAATATGGTTATGCAGTCTGGTGCTAAAATCGTATATAAAATAGCTTACTCGTATATAAAATAGAGCTATTCTGGGATTGCATTATAGTAATAAAACTGTTATTTACATTGCTAATAATTGGTATTTCATATAAATAACAAGCATTATGAGGTTGACTTACTTTTCGATATGCTATGCTCGCAAATCAGATCATTGCAATAATGTTAGCGCCATAAAGCTTACTAATGTCTTCATGAATCGCTTGTCAACTTCAAATTTTACTACTCTTTATAACAAACTGGTGTTATATAATATTTTGAGTAAATTACTCCAAGGTCCCTGAGATTAATAGGACACTTCAAATTGATTCATAAATTTTGAAATTTTTCACATAGATTCTTGAGAACGATAGATTGATTTAAATTAGTCCCTCATATCTCTTCTCAAGAACACAAAATTTGACGTACCAATTTGAAGCGTCATATCAACTTCAGGGACCTACTTAAAAATTTTAAAATTTATAAACCAATTTGAAGCATCATATCAACTGCAGGGACTTCAGAGTAATTTACTTTAACCTCGTTTGGTGCGAAGTAATTTTTTTGCCCAACACAATTTTCAACTATAAAAATTAACTTTATTTCACATCCAACACGTATACAAATATTAGAATTTAAAATATTTCATATTTTACACACTTTCTAATATTAAAATAAATTTCTCTCATATTAAACTTAAAAAATAAATATTTTTTTCTCCTATCTAAAAAAAACTCTAACCAAATTAGGCCATTAATAGCTTTGCCCTGTTTGGCGCGAGAACCAAAATCAAGATCAAAATATTACTAATTTAAAAATAATAATAATAATAATAATAAATAAATTTTTCTAATTATTTTACACAAAATTTAATATAAAAATATTATTTTATTTCACATATTTAATATTTTTTAATAAAAATATCAATTTTATTTCACACTAGTATTTTGATTTAGGATATAAAATAAAATTGATATTTTCATTGAAAATTTTTGAATATACAACAACAATAACAACTAGGCCTGTCAACGGATTGGATTCGGATCGGGTTGACTCCGACCCGGATCCGATTCCAATATATCCGGATCGGATTAAAAATCGTATCGGATCGAGGTCAACCCAGATCCGTTCCATGACCCGCCACGGTTCGGATTTTCGGATCGGATTTCGGGTGGACTCGGAACTTTTTTTATATAATTTAATATTATTTTTTCAATGACTATAACTATATATTCTTGTATTTTTAAATAAAATTTTGATCACTAAAATTTATAATATAAATTCATTATAGTAGAAAATATAGGGATAATATATAAATATCTAAAAATCATATCACTAATATTAGTATTATATTATAATATTACAAAACATAGAATCAACAATGTGAATGAAAATATTATACAAAAAATAAAGCGCAATTCTGTTAAAGCTAACACTAAATATTTCATCTCAACTGTAAAAAATATTTGTAGCTATTAATCCCACTTCACAATGCAAGCACTTTCTAGTTACTGCACTTAAAATAACTTGCAATAGCCTCTTTAATAATTATAGTCTTCGATCACATTTCAAAACTTTCATAAAATAAAATAACAATTAACATATGCAATTAAATAATAAATATATAAATACATAAAAGAATTTCATACTTATAAATTTTGGGTCGGATTTTTTTTGGGTCGGATTTTTTTCTGGTCAGATCAGCATCGACCCGGATCCAACCTGGCAATACTTAAACGGAGCGGGTCGGTTTTTCGGAATAATCATGTGGGTCAAAAATTAATTTTGTTTCATAAGATAAGCGGTTCGGATCACAGATCGGATCGGATCAAGATCCGACCCATTTACAGGCCTAATAACAACAACCAAGCCTTAATCCCACTAGGTGAGGTCGGCTACATAAATCCTTTGTTTCCATTGCGCTCTATCAGTTATCAAATTCTTATCTAAATCTAAGTAACTAAAATCACTCCTTATAGTTTCTTGTCATGTCTTCTTTGGTCTCTCTCTTTCTCTTTGTACATGAGCAAAACTCAATAACTCAATTTTTCTAACTGGAGCTTCAATCGGCCTACGATTGAAAATTATTAAATATATGAAATAAAATAGTACTTTTTATATTAGAATTTATGTAAAATGATTAGAAACTTTTATTTATTATTATTATTTTTTTAATTAGTATTATTTTGATCCTGATTTTAGTCCCCGCGCCAAACAAGCCCGTGTGCTTAACTAGTTCAATCAGTTTTTCATCTCTATGTTGTTGTCACTATCTATGCTTAGGGAGAGTGTAATGAACTTGCTCACTACACCATTAACTAATGCTCAGAGGAGAAGAAAAACAAAATAAACAGTGGAAGGTGATAATAAATAAGTCAATATTATAAAATTTTACATCATTATAACTCAAAACTGAAATATTCAGCTAGAAAGGATAAGCAAATAATCTAGAACTATCAATTAAAAGTCTCCATCAAATAATTAGATAAGAGTTTTTGTCTAATCAAAAATAAGAAAATGGCTAGTTCTTCTCTTAACTTGTATTCACCTAATAGATTGACACTAACAAAGGTTTTTTTTATATAATTACTAACAAAAGCTTTTAAATAAAAAGATTTAATAGTGATAAAAATAAATAAGCAATAGCACGAAACATTGTGAATAATAGATAGTTATTATATAATTTACATATAATGAAATAAAAGAGCATGTTATAAATAGGATTACATATCTTAACACGACATGCATGTTTCTTTACCAATGAACGTCAATGCATCAAATATCATATATGTTACTAAGCGAGAACAAGTGCATAATTCCCAATAAATCATAATTAATTCATCAAGTGTGATTACAGGTCCAAATATTTATTTTCTCATGCAAGTCTGTATACTTGCCCTTCTAATTAATATCACTATCAAGAGAAAACAAGTAAATTAAAAATGAAATAACTTAATTGACTGGATGATCCGATCTGATCTTTGCCCAGACCACAAAAAGTTAATGGGTACTGGATAGTCCGATCTCAGTCCTTGGCCGGTCGCTTATGGACCAGATAATCTAATCTATTCCCACTGCCATCTAGTCGATTGCATCGGATGATCCATCCCAGGTTTTCTATCATTTGGTTAGATGTATCAGACAGTTCAACCTAGGCTCGCTTGCAGCCCACTGATATGGATTAAATGGTCCAATCTTTAGATTGGATGGTTTGATTTGTCATGAAACATAATTTCTTTGTTGATTTGACTTCAAATGTCACTCAATTCTCAACAATTAGTTTCCAAGCATTTGAAATCAATAAGGATAATACGAAAGAACAACATATTGTATGAAATAGTATAAATGTTCACCAGGTTCAAGTCCAATGCAAGAAAAATTCATTAATTACTCATCTACAAGAAAACAAAAATTTGCCTTAAAATATGTCATTAAATAGATGTTTGGGACTCATGACGTAGAATAGAAAGCTTTCTAGACACTGGGCATGGGTTGGGCTCATAAATGTCAATAGTGGAAGATTGTCTTTGGCATCTGTGCTTATATTGTACACTTTTGACTTGATAGGTCTCCTAATTTTTATCACGAGATAGACTTACGAAATACCTAGTAAATATTTTATTTTATTTTTTATACTATCTTGTGATTCTATCATATTATAAGCAAAATATATACAATTAGTTTGAACTTTGATTTTCTTCAATGTTCTGTACAGTCAGACTAATTTATCATCAGATAATACGTATAACATCAAGATAAATAGTTGGCATATTTTTTTATTAACGAGAAATGATGTTGAAGATCATGAATTAAGTTATGTTCATCTTCAAACTCATATTCATCCCTTTAAATATTCATGCATTTCACATTAGAAAAGGTCAAAATAATTAAATATATTGTGAAACCCTTAGTAAAGAAAAATAAAAGACCTTTCACACTAAAATGGCTTAAGTAAAAATAATCATAATCCCCAATGGATGAGATAAGTACATTGTACTTTATATGAAAGTTTCAAAGTTTTAATCATTTTTATGCATATACTTTAGGCCTTTAAATATTTTTGTATTTCATATAGATAACAAAGGTGGAGTATTTCTATTTTAAAAGTTAAAGAATATTTCATCTTTGTTATATATATGAAATGCATAATTATTGAAATGTCTAATTATATGCATAAAAATGATTAAAACTTTGAAACTTTCATAAAGTACGATATATGCGAAGAGATGGTCAAGAAATTTAAAAAATATTTTAATCGTAGCATAATGATATTTAGCTCAAATCGCATTTGAGTTGAGTTTGATGAGTCGAGTTATAAGCCATATTTATAACTCAAAATTTTATCGAGCTATATTCACGCCCTGGCCAGATCAAACTTGGGTTGAATTTATTTTGTAAAATAAATATAATTTAATTTATTAATATAATATAGTTTTCATTATTACTTCAAGTTAGCTGAAAATCAAATATTAGTCGAGTAGAGCTAGCTTAAACTCAGATGCTAATTAAGCTGAGATAGCTCGAATTAGTACATAAGTTAATAAATCTTGATACTTTATAAGCAAAGTAATTTTTTTCATAGCATTGACATCAATTATCTTTGCACCTTTTATATTCACTACATTATTTTGCAACATATAAAATTGATATTTGTGATGGTTTAAATGATATTTAATTCTCATTAAAAATCTATCAACATTTTAAAACCATTTTTATTTAGAGAATTACATGTCACTTTTAAAGAATTTTTTTTTACTTATTTAATCCTTAAAATTTAATATTTACATTTATCACCTTTTATTTTGAATGTAAATGATAAATTACACATTTTCATATTGATAAATAAATAATTTTTTTTTACTTAAATAAAATGAAGGACTTGATCTTTCCTAATTTGATGAAAATAAGTGTCATTTATGATTATACATTTAAAATATAAGATGATATTTATAAAAATCTAATTTTGAGAATTAAATGAATAAAAAAAATATTTTTTTATAGGTGACATGAAATTCTCATTTTTTTTCCGTGTGTTCATCCATGATTTCACGTAAGCTCAATGGTTACGATAGCTAATCCAATATGAGTTAGTTCTAGATTGGTCTTGATTCAGAGTTGAGCTAACTCAACATGTGTTAATTTGGTGGTAAAATTGAGTTTATGCAAACCAAGGTGCATCTAATTTTTTTAAATTTTTTAATTAATTAATCTTATCTTATAATTTAAATTAATGTATAAATAAAATACATAATAGCAACTATTTTTTTATTAATAGATCAATGTAAATATTATTTTATGAAAAATATTTATTAATTTTTTAAATTAATTTTAAAAATATTTTAAATTGAATATTTTTATTGATATCAAATAACTTATTTACACACTATCTCGAATTAAAAACCTATTTGATGAATTTAAAAACTAAAAAAATTTCAGTCCACATAAGTGCAAATTAGAAAAGTCCAATAAATTAAACCAACTCCTACATAAATATTTAATTATTTCCACATTATACATATATTTTTATATAATTATTAATTTTACTTCATATATTATATTAACTTCAATATAAAATTTTAATTTTATTTTACATAATAAATTTTATGAAAAATTTGACATCCCATAAAAGAGAAAATAGTTTACCAACAACAATAAGGAGGTATAATACATTGCATCATATAAAATAATAGGGATAATTCCACTCAAGTCATCGAGGTTAACCGCATTTTTCACACACGTCACTAAAACGTATAATATAACATCGGTGTTTTTTTTTCTATCAATAAAATGTATACATAAGTTCTGTCCCACTTATAACATATAATCTCACATTCTCTCTATCAAAAATCAATAGGCCTCAGTTTGTTTGGCAGTTCAAAATTAAACTGATTTAATTTTAAACAAACATATTTCACCACATAAAATTTAATATTAAAAATTAACTTTATTTCACATCCTACACACATTACTAAAATAATAACTAATTTATATCACGTCCCTCACATATCCCAACATAATAACTAACTTTATTTCACATCATTCAAAACTTTCAATAAAAAAATATTTCTACCCAAGTTTAATTTTAATCTTATTAAATTAAACACTACAAACAAATAAACCCGGAGCTCCGTTTGTTTGGCAGTTTAAAATTAACTTAGTTTAATTTTAACCAGACATATCACATCACACATAAAATTAAAAAATTAACTTTATTCTTACACACATTATTAAAATAATAACTAACTTTATATCGAATTTCTCATATATTTCAACATAATAATTAACTTTATTTCACATAATTCACAACTTTTAATAAAAAAATATCTCTAAGTTTAATTTTAACTTTATTAAATTTAATATTACAAACAAACAGACACATAGATTTCTGCATCTAGACATTATTGGATGGAGAGCTTTAGCACAGAAGGATATGATGTGATGTATCTATTAAGTGATCTAAAAAAGTTTTTTCAACTTCTTGGTCTGTTTGTTTATAAGTTTAAAATTAAATTTAGATAGAGATATTTTTTATTGAAAGTTGTGAATGATATAAAATAAAATTAGTTATTATGTTGGAATATGTGAGGGATGTAATATAAAGTTAGTTATTATGTTGAGATATGTGAGGGATGTGATATAAATTAGTTATTATTTTAGTAATGTACGTAGGATATTATATAAAGTTAATTTTTAATATTAAATTTTATGTGTGATGTGATATACCTGATTAAAATTAAATTAAGTTAATTTTTAACAGTAAAACAAACGGAGTCCTAGTCATCCTACCCAACAAGCAAGGGCTAATTCCTCAAAATTTTTCACCCGAGATTCGTCCCAATACCAGTCCTGAAGCTACAAAAGCTAGTCGTTCGCAATCCCTCAAGATGAAAAGCGTTAAACTACCAAAGCAAACGATCGTTCTTGGTTCCACCACGGAGGAGGTTACTGCATGCCATGCGGGGTCCCCCATCAAAAAGAAACAATAGTCTTTCGAGTCGTAGTCATTAGAGGAGGCAATAATATAGGATTTTTTTTTTTCTTTTGAGTAATGAAGTTAGATTTTCTCATTGAGAATAAAATGATTCCTCTTCTCCCCAATCTAAATCTTAAAAGCCTCTGCCGGATGGCTGCTGACTGCAGCTGCTTCCACCTCTAACAAGCCCACACCTGTGGACATGGCGATGAACTTCTGTCGACTGCCCACAAATAGCTGAAGCACCTTAGCCTGCTACGAGTATTTGGATGAGATTAGGGTTTTTAGGCTAAACCCTAAGGTGCAATGTTACTATGTGACCCAGGGATCGATCCGATTTCGAACCGAGCCAATACTAGCTCGAAATCGGATCGATCAAATTTCGATCGACTCAAAATCAGATCAAAGTTGATTGGGTTCAGCTTCGAGCTGGCTCGAGTTGATTTCGAGTCATTTTCAAGCCAATCTCGAGCCGAATATGCTCGGCTCAGTTTAATACCTATATATATTATGTTTTTTAAATCGAGTCGAATTGAGCCGAGCCTACCCTAGCTTGAAATCGGCTCGAAATCTAACTTTTGGCTCGCTAGTCGACTCGTTTAAATTGGCAGGATTTCAATTTGATCTAAAATCGATTCAACTCTTGATCGATTTTTGATCTTCGATTCATATTAACACCCGTAATTTGACCGTAGGCCTAATCAATCCCCGAGCAATTGCATGTGCATTTATGCAACTAATTTAGCACATGGACTAATGTTTCCCATTCAACCCAAGTTCGTAGAGATCTTCAAAACATTTGAAATAATGCTTACCCAGGTTCCTTCAAACTACACGGCCTTCGTTTATGCTTTCATGAATGTTCTAAAATAGTTCTCTATTCCCGAGAGTGTAGATCTCATACGAGTAATATTTTGCTATATGTCGAATATGTGAGCAATTTTCAAATATGTGAGCAACTCCCAATCCGACAGGCATGACAGGTTCTTTTCTACGAGAGGTGGAGTGGGTTTGGAGCTTCTACAACCTAATTTTCTGACTAAGCTATGTGGAAGGATCCTAGTATTGGTTCTTCCACCGTGTTAGCCACATCGATATCACAATTAACTATAAAACTAATATCTATTGATGATCTAGAGCATGCCAAGAAGAGAGCAAAGATATTCTCGAGCTTGTAAGTTGTAACCAAGAAAGAAATAGAATAGCGGAGCACCGTAGCATCAAAAAAACTCATGGTTCAAAGGCATATTCTGTCAACCAGAGCATCAATGTGCGGCAGTCGAAGAGCCGCATAACTCTGTGCACATCCTCTATTTCCCGTTGGGGCATCTTAACAGCCACCACATTAAAAAGCCATTAGTGTTGTGAACTGCCTAAATAAATTGAAGAGCTACTCACCTTTGGTCTGAATGACTTCCTGTTTTTCTCTTCCAGTTATCTGCCTTCTTGTAGCTTTTTATTAAAAAACATATATCATTAAAAATAACATTAGTTATATTTTTTTTTTAGTTTGAAATAAAGTTTATTCATTAATATTAGAATTAAATAAAATAAATTTTTTGATATTTTTAATAGATGGGCAGCTTGGTCTTGCTATGGAAGGCTGAGGGTTTGAAACTAGGGGTGGAAATGAGCCGGATTTGAGCTGAGCTAAGCACGACTCAAACTCGACATGTGATAATTCGATTCGAGTTCGATTTAGCTCCAACTTCAAGCTAACTCAAGTTTTAATCGAGCCAACCTATACTCTCTAATAATTGAAACTTTTTTTAAAACAAATACCTCAGCTAAGAAATAAAATTAAATCAACCGTACCTACAAGATTACTTAAAAAATATTCCAACAATAACTAACACATACTTATACATACGTGCTAAAATAATTACAATAAATGACTGATTTTTTTTTTTTTGATAGACAAAATATATTATTTATATTTTAAAAAATAGAGATTGAGCCAAGTCAATTTGATTCAACCATGGCTTGTGGCTCGACTTAATAAACTCAAACCGAGCTCAATTCAAGCTAAAAATTGATCTGAACACGAGCAACTATCAATCTTCAAGCCAAACTCTCACTCCTATTCAAAACCTCATTGCTCCATTATAAAAAGTTTCCCCTTTTTTCAAAAGTCAAAATTTTAAAAAGTGGCAACATTGGGAGTTTAAAAAGGTGAAGGAAGGTCTATAAAAAAATACAAGTCAGCCTCTTCCAAATTGGAACAAAACCTTCATAAAAGAAATAGAACAAGCTAACTTTCATCTTGAGCTAGCTCGACTTAAAATAATTCGAGCTACGAGCCAATTTTGAGCCAAAAATCTTTTTTTCGATCCAAGCTTGAGCTAACCTTGGCTCGGCTCAAACTTAAATCGTTTTCACCCCTACCCGTGTCCAACATCAGGCTCTTAACATTGAAATTTACGTTTCGTTGTGACAGTAGGATCATCAAAACTATCATCCTGGTTTGACAAGTCTTCATCAAAGAAAGTGATGGAGGTGGACAATGCATCAGACGAGTGACACTCCCAACCATGGCCTATTGTCTCCAACCAACTCTTAGATCGATACTGAAAATGGCATAGATCATATCAACAGCATGAAGAGGAAGGTCTGTCCAATTCATTATTGGAGTAATTGATCTGTCAAGAGACATTGCAGTTGTCTCGGTGGGACTTCCCCTTCCTCGAGGAATGGAAGTGAGAACGGTTTAAGCCTGGATAGTAGCCTGGGCTTTCGCCATCTCTTTCGTCGTCTTGTTCAGGCCCAAGACCATCTCAGAGCAGGTGCACCTCATTGCTAAGAAAAAAAAATAGAACCATAAATACTATTTCATTCCTTGAGAACATCTTGCTATATACCCCGGGCTGCTTAGTTGAGTTAGTGAATTGTGATGAATATTGTCGACTATTCTTGAGTAAAATGACTGATTCCTAGATTAGTTGGACTGATCATTATCTAAATGAGGTTCCTAGCTTGGCAAAGTTACTGGATTCATTCTAGGTTGACCAAGTTGCCATGTGAACTGATGAGATATTATTCGTCACTTGACCCGAAACAAATTGCGAACAAAACAATTTAATGTAACATATTGGAACAACTAAGAAGCTGATGGAAAATGTGTGCACCTTATCAAAATGTAGGTCAAATCTAAGTCATGGGTAGAAATTACCCCGACATGACTCTTTTTAGATAACTTTCAATGCAACCTACTTTCAACTTAAACAAGTAAAATAAATACTGAATTCATAAAACAAACAAGTAAAATAAACACTGAATTCAAAAACCAAGGACCTGCAGAATTTATTAGAAGTTAACTTTAGTAAATTACTTTGTTTCCAACATTAATATTTCTTAAACAATAATCATCCATTCTTTATGTAATCATGAAAACATAAATAGAACATATCATATAATTATGAACACATAAAAGCTCGGAACCGGGTGAAACCAATTTGTACCAATAAGGAGTAAGGAGTGCTATTCCAACTATTTCACATCATCTTAAAGACATTAACTCTATCTGCTAGATGTCAACTTACATAACATTTTTCAACATAATAAGTCAGAGTAAAACACTCTAAGGTAGCATTATCTATAGCATGTCAAACCTAAACACTGAAAAACTAGCTACGAATCACATACTACATCGCTATAACAAAAACATCAAGGCACCGGATACAACAAATGACAGTGAGCAAATGGAAAAACCTGGGCAGGTCATTAGTAATGGTTAGAGGTGCATACTGCAGATTTCAGCATCAGGAAAGATTCTCCTTTGTTGATGTTAAAGAGCCGCCATTGCAGCTAGCAGGAACCTTCACAAGTGAGCACTGGGCATTACTTGAAATGAAAAAGCTAGGCAGAGAAGAAGGATGACATGCCTCCCCTGAAATCAAGAGATTTCAGTGCCGAATCATGTAAGTTCCTGCTTTCGGGGACCCACAGATCACCCTTATGAGGGAGAAGAATCTGCTGCTGGTTTCTGTCTCCTGATTCGGCATCCTTCTCAAGATTCTCCTCTTTCTTTCTTTGCACAAATGCAAAGAACTCCGCAACTTGCCGAGCATACCTTGATAACAATACAAGCGAGTTGTATCATGACAGCATTATATCTGATCTTTATAATCTACGTTGAAGCCAAAAACATGAATATAAGACTACTAGCTGCAACTAATATATTTTCTTCTGATACAACTTTAAATAAAATGTTCACGTCTAATCATCTTTGTAGACAAAATGTGTCTGATAAAGTTGAACGGAAATAATTTTTTTGGATAACCTTGTATATTCCATACATCTTAAACAAGTGTGCAGGTTTCAATATATTAATCATTACATATATGTATCATGTCAAAAACCAGCCTAAATGAATATACAAAGAATCAAAAAAGAAGCAGCAAATCAAGCAAAAATGCCTATAACAAGAGAAATGAAATGTTGCCTCTATTTAGTTGGAGGTTATTATGGTCATGACCTCTTTTTTATATTATGTAGAATATAAAATAAAATTAATTGATGAAATGAAAAATATGTAGAATACAATACAAAGTAAATTTTTTTATATTAAAGATGAAAAAATAAATTTTTATTTGTTTAATTTTTTTGAAGCGACTATGACCAATCTGGCCTTCAACCAAACAGAGGCCGATCAAAGATGATGTATAACATAAACAAATGTCAAAACAAATTCCAAGAGACAAAAACCATGAAGAACATTGTTTGGCAAAACGGAAAAAATAAAACACTTACTGTCTTTTTGCTTCAATGTCTCGGTTAAAATCTATGTTAGGCTCACAATCCAACACCAAAGCAGGAACCTGAACATCAGAGGAGAATTCAAATGTCTAAAAAGTTGACATACTTGGAGGAGGAGAACATCAATTGCGATAAATACCTTCTGAATGCTTGGATGCATATGGTTTCCCTCTAAGTAGAAAACTCGATCTCTAATATCAGGATGTAAGGAGTAATCGAGATGCAAGGGCAACTGACTTATTGAAAGCACACCATGGTTTCCACTTTGAAATGGGAATAACCAGCTTTCATGTTTCTCATGCAAGTCCCTTAAATAGTCTAATGTCACACCGCCTTCTTCTTCTCTCTTCCGTAGCATCATCCTCTTATGACATGTATCAGGACTAGCTCTGAGATATATGAAACCATCAGGAACAAGTCCGGGCAAGCTTGATACAACAGGATCAAACCATGAGTCGTAGATGCTTATCTCCATTTCATTCATCCATTTTGCTTCGTGAACAGCTCGAACAAACACCTGCAGGAACAATAGGCCTGTCAAAGTTACTAAAGCAAATATCATGGTAGATGCTTTCTTACTAAAGGTTCCCCTATACTGTTAAGTGCATCATCATCATTATCAACCGCATAACTTATTCCAATAATTTGGGGTGGCTTTTTGGATTCTTTTTTACTCATTAATCCTAGGTTGCAATGGACATGATTAACTAGTAAAAATAGATCCATAAATACTGATCCCAAATAGTTGGAATAAATCGGAAAGATGATGACAGCGCCATTAACAGCACCTGAAATTAGTAAAATAAGTGCCAATTGGTTGAAAACCACACCATTCTATCACTGAAGACACTTCTTTCCATCAGCCTAAGCGGCTTCATACCGCCCGCAGATTCTCTTTCCTGCATGACCCTAGTTACAAACACGTAATTCTGGAAAGTATACGCATATCTCTTTGGCTCAGCGTAGAAAGCATCAAGTATATTGAAGTGATCGGGCCCAATATCTTGCCATTTAGAGATAGGCTCTGGCACTATCTCTACGAGATCACGTAACTCAATGGTTTCATTGGCGATTCTTTGCAAGAAAGTTGTTTTTCCAACACTGATATTCCCCTCAACACAGAACGTCAACCTTTTCTTCTGTGCAAGCTTCGCACGAGAGTCCACACCTTCTTGCTTTAAATCTTCATCCACACTCTCCTTTATAAAAGAAGTTATACTTTCTGCATGATTCTTGTGAATTATCCCTACAGAGATCTGCAAGAATTCAACCATCTTTTGGCTGGCTTTGCCATAGAACTGCAGGAATGGAACAAGGAAAGCAGATTAGTGAACTGAAGACCGCTTGTGAAGCATAGGTACAATAGAGCGATACAAATACATTACAAAATGAATATGACAATACAATAAATCAAAAAAACGTAGGATACAAAAATGTTAGAATATGAAAACTAATTATATATATATATATATATATATATATATATATATATACTTACATAATGTGCATATCACCGTATTTATAAGTATAGCTTACATTAGACCAAGAATGATATGTACAATTATATATAAAAATAAAAGAATAACATGTACACCTTCTTGCTATGAATTTCAAAAATCATTTGAATTTTCTTGAATTTATTTATACTTATATTTTTAAACATTCTTAATTCTAATAAAAATAATATTGTGGATAATCCAACTTGAAAACAATGAAAATAGATTTCAACAAGAGTGAGATTTGCTAAACTGAGTTCCTCCAACTAGGCCTAGTTACCGGACCGGACCAGACTAGTTCCGGTCCGGTTCTACCGGTTCCAGGTCCGGTTGGACCTGGAACCGGTCCGGTCCGATCCTAATCGATTCCGGATCCGATCCGGAACCGGTTAGGTTAGCTTGGATCCGGTCCGAGTCCGGTCCAGATCCATATATTTGGGTCGGGTCAATCGGGTAAATTAATTTAAAAATATATTTTTTATGTATTTTATAAAAAAAATATTATAAATTTTGTAATCTTTCTGACAAAATTAACATAAAAAAAATTTAAGAAATGTTATTAATATTAACGAAAATATTTACAAAAAATAATTACAGTTCATACAATTTTACATTACAAAAAAAATTATTCGTCATAATTATAAAGAATTCTTCTCGAGTACTCCTCATCTTCTGAACTGTTATCTTTAAATTCGTCCACAAAATTATACTGTTGATTTCGCGACTCAGCAGCAAACCAATCCTGTAAACAGGTAAGCATGCAAAGGGTTGTAGGAGACAAACTACTTCTGTAATCTCCTACTATTCTTCCTGTGGTGGAAAAGACTGATTCAGAAGCTACAGTTGAAGCTTGGGCTGCTAGTACATCTCGTGCCAAAGTAGATAGAATGGGATATTGCTTTGATGAGCTTTCCACGACTCCAATAAGCTCATATCATCATCAAATTTCTCCCCGAGATGTAAATAGAACTGCAACTCGTTCAAATTGGGAGGTGCTTGACTCTGTGTTGTGGATTGCTCCCCAACAATTGCTTTTTCTTTATCTATAGCAACAGATCTTTTTATCGCCGCCGACCTAAGAATATTGAAAATGCCAAGCTTTTTCTGTATCCCTGTTTGTATCTCCACACGTTGCACATTCCTGCTCGCAACCTGCTCACTGTAATAAAGAGAAAACAACTCTTGGAGAGTTGTAAAAACAGATGCTTTTTCGGCATCAGTATTACTCCCCAAGAAATCAAATATTCCGCATAAAAAATTTCAAAAGCTTCGGCTCCCTGACGTAGATCAAGCATAGCAGCTATTGAATATAAAAGTAAAATTTTTTTCCAGTATTTTCTAAATTTTAATTCCATATCAGCAATAAAAATTTTCAGAATTGGATCTAATCTAAACTCTAAAATTTTTTGAAACATTTAAAAAACATAAGGTAAAAAAATAGGCGAAATCGGATAATAACCTGAAAACTTTCAGTAGACTCCTTAAAAATAGACAATAATTCGAAAATCTTTTTTAAAAAAATTCAATCATAAGAATATAATTGAAGGTCATGATTAAGTGTATATGAATTATAAAAAGCAGTCATCAAATCTTCGTACGATAAAAGTGATTCAAATAAACGACGAAGTGAATTCCATCTAGTTTCTACAAGTAATAAAAATTTTACACAATTTTTTCCGGCACTTACGCAAACACGTTTCTATTCACGCCTAACGTTTGAATTTAAACGAATCCATTTTACAACATGTTTAAATTATCGATAATTAAATATTCAGAATTAAAAGCACTAAAAATACATAAATTAATGATATGACATGCACATCTAACATGAAAAAGAGAACCATAAAGCGGAGGCCTTCAAAATTCTTGTAAAAAATTAACTGCAGAATTATTATTTGAAGTATTATCCAAAGTAATAGAAAAAAAATTATTTTTTATACAAAAAATTTTACAAACATTACGAATGTAAGAAAAAATGGTTGAACCCGTATGGGCCTCATCTAATATATCTAAAGATAATATCCGTTTCTACATTCCCCACTGTCCATCGATCCAATAACAAGTAACAACTAAGTAACTCGCGCCACTAATATTAGTCTAAATATCGGATGTTAAACTAACCCTATAACTAATATTACTAAGGTGTTGAATAAGAGATTTCCTATATTCTTTGTACATTGACATACAATCTTTTTTAAGTGTATGCCTAGAAATACAGGTATATTGAGGTTGTAAATATGAATAATATATTTTAAAAATCTCTCCTTTTCACATATTGTAAATGGTTGTTCGGTTCGTACTACAAATCGAACTAAACTTCAACGTACTGTATCATTTCTAAAAGCCCACGGCATAGATCGACTCTGTGGATTGAGTTGTATTTGGGTTGGCTCTATAGTAGTAGGTTGACAAGTTTTTTCATCAAATTTATGAAATCTAACTAGGTGCTTCTTAAATGTACCAGTCTCACCACCAGTACCACCCTGTTTATATGAATATTAATTTTTACAAATTTTACAAATAGCGACATATTCGGGTCTCTCCTAATTGCTATTCGGTTTAATTTGTAGATCAAAAAACTCTCATACCTTACTGCGTTTCGTCCGAGACTTGTTAGAGATACTTGAAGATTGAGTTGACGGGCCAGTGCCGGTGCTAACATCTTCACTTGCCTCAGAATCATGTTCCACAGATACATCGAGATTAGGTTCTGAAGTTTCGTCAAAGTTCTCACCGAGTGAGGAAGACGATCGAGTTCTAAAACGTACTTTGGATCAACATTCCCTTGGCGACTTGAGGAAGAAACGCCAGAGAATCGACGTTGGGAAGCCATTAAAACGTGTTTGCAGATTTTTTGATAGAGCAGAAGAACAGAAAAAATTGATGAAAATTGTAAGAATTATCATCACAAAAATTCTACTATTTATAGAAAATTCAGTACATATTAAAAAGTCTAAAATGACCTTAAAACGGTCATTTTAGAATTTAAAATGGTCATTTGACCGTTTGCAAATTGAAACGATCAAATGACCGTTCAATTTTAAAAAAAAAAAATTTTTTTTTTTTTAATTATATCTGCAGCTGGCAGCATTAATGCTGCCAGCTACAGTTCATGGGGGCAGCGCCCGCGTGCGCCACACGGATGTTGCCCCCAATTTTTTTTTTAAAAAAAAAAATTGGAACCGGTTCGAACCGGATAACCGGTTCTGCACATGCAAAACCAATCCGGACCGGTTCTGCGGCTCGGAACCGGTTAGAACCGGTCCGGTTCAACTGGTTCTGGACCGAACTGATTCTTACTGAACCGGTTTAGGACCGGTTCCAGGTCGAACCGGTCCAGTAAGCAGCCCTACCTCCAGCTTTGGATCCTCAGAAAAGGAGGAAGGTGATGAACTGAATCTATGAGAGAAGTTCATATTTACCACCATCATAAAAAATTAGCTACATGCCCAAACGTTTTCCAAGAGATCTAACATTAGAGTTTCTATCAATTTCAAGAAAGATCACAAACCTGCTTTCTCTGTTGGGGGGAGGGGGATGAATATGAGGGCTATATCAATGTCAAGGGTGTAGAGGAGACAATGAAGACTGTGGCAGCCGAGTGGGAGCCATCAATGATGCAGAAAAAGCCCTGTGCTGGGTGTGGGAGACTTTGATAGAGATCAGGATATTTTTGCAGTAAAGAACCAACCTCAAGGACCCGATACCAGAAAACAAAATATAATATATGGTAATTGCATATTTTTATAGATGATCAAAACAATTCAAGCAGCCCTCAGCTGTCATGTTTGACCTGTTGTGCTATTAGTTAAAGCTCCTGAATTTGATTATGCAATTACCAGAACACATGCAATCTTCGTAGTTCTTTTCTAAATGCTACATAACTGTATTTATCCAAGTAGTCTTTCAAAAATATTATTCAGCATGTATCCACTATCCAATGACCTAACAATCAGTGTGATAACACAACAGAAGTCTAATTGCATACATACATTAAAATGCATAATCAAAACAATGCAAAGTGCAGTCCTGGTTAAAAGTCATCTAGCATGTTCTCAGATGCTACAAAATTTACAAACATAACCAAGCAACTTCACTTTTGTCGGTTCTATTGTTTATTTTTCGATAGTTAGTTCCAAGCCCAGAGAAAGTAGAAAGGTTGCAGCAGGGTGACATCCTGTTATCATCCTGACGATGGATTTTGCGCATTAGGGTCATTGTCGATCCTAACTAGTTTGAGATTAAGGATTTTGCAGCTGTTTTGTTGTCATCGCCATATACAAACAAAACTACTAAGAAAACAACCTTTCCATGGAGATAATGAGCAAAGGAACATTTTACCGATAGACCATAACCAAGAAACAAACCAACGCTCTCCTCCCACGTACAAGCAAAACAAAACATTCCAAGAAAACTCTCAAGTATGCAAAAACCCGCCTGATCTTTATACAGCTGCTTTAGCTCATGGACACCACGGAACCCTTTATCCACCAGCTTCCTCAAATTCCTCGGCCCCACTCCCGGGATCGTTAAAAGCTCCGCACTGTCCACCGGCACAGCGCCGGAGCTCCCACCCCTCTGTCTTCTCTGCTGCTGCGGCCCTCGGCTCCTCCTCTCCTCATCTCCGACCACCACATACTCTTTCACTCCCCCAGCCTCATCCTCCTTCCCGTCCTCGACACAATCAACGCTCTCCTTATCCTCCCGACACTTCAGCCCCTCCGAAACCCTAAACCCCCTCCCGCCGCCGCCGACGATCTGTCGGAGCAGTGGCGACCACGAGCGCCGCGCGGAGCAGTTGATGAACGGCCGATGACCAACGCCCCGGAAAGATCTCAAGCCAGCGGCCGAAGGGGAAGGAACGGGGCGTGCATAAAAAACCGCGGGCATGGAGAGCTTAGAGATAGGGATGGAGGATGCCAGAACGACGCTTCCGCGGTAGAGCTTTTGCATAGTTTCCGAAGCTGAACACTTCGGAGGTGGTCATGAAGGAGGAAGGCGGAGGAGCCGGAAATTAGTTCGTGGTGGCGGGCCTGGAAGCATTTGAAAAGAGGCGACTTTAGGGTTTTTGGAAGGAGATGAATGCTGATTGTCGGAGGAGAGAGAAAGATCCCCCCGAGTGACTGCGCGGAGGATTTTCTGGTGCCACGCAAGCGTTTTCGGCACTGTTTGGAAACAGATTAAAAAAATTAACTTAATTTAATCATAATTAAAATTTAAATTTTATTTAAATAAATTTTAAAAATTATTTTATATTTCATCTTACATAAATTTTAATATTAAACAATCATTTATTTTATATTCAACACAATTTTTAATATAACTAATTCAATTTATTTCACATCATACATATTTTTTTAAAATTTTTTATAAATTATTAAATTATTTTTTTTTCAATTAAACAGAATCTTTTTTCTTTTTTCTTTTTTTTATATCTCTTTTTTTTATGGCAAATCGGCGGCTCTTTTAACCTAAGAAATTACTTCATAAAAAAAACTTAATGCTAAAATAATATTAATTTAAATAATAATAATAATAATAATTTTTTAATTATTTTATATAAAATTAATATAAAAGATATTATTTTATTTCATATATTTAATAATTTTTAATAAAAATATCAATTTTATTTTATATCTTAAATTAAAATGCTAGAATATATTTTTATTGAAAATGATTGAGTTCGTAAAATAAAATATTTTTTATATTAAAATTTAAATAAAATAATTAAAATTTTTATTAATTATTATTATTTTAAATTAATACCATTTTGTTCCTTATTTTGATCCTTACAGGCTTACATCAAGCAGGACTTAAAAAATTATTGAGTTCGATCAGTTCTGTTAAAACAAATAAAATAATACTATATTATTTAAGTCCTTATTAGATATAACAGCAAATAATTATACTATTTAAAAATATTTTAATAAATTAATGCATTATTAACATTTATATTTGAATCAGGCCAATTTTAATTAATTTAATGATATATTGAAAAATTTAATCGATTATTCACCCTTAAACAATTATTCACTACACTGCAAAATAATTTAAATGAATTAATAGTTTATACAATGATTAAATGATCTGTGGAGTATGTAGCTAACCATGAGTTCTCATATAATAAAAAATTAAATTTTATTTTATTAAATATAAATTTTAATATTAAAAAATTTATTATATATATATATATATATATAT
>JAEMOT010002625.1:71015-84997 GCA_019297695.1 Apostasia ramifera | reverse complement strand
CTCATTTATCTCTCCAAAACCATATCCACCATGTATATTATTAAATTCCTCAGCAACACGTCCAACATGTCCATTTAAATCTCCTCCAATAAATAATCTTTCCTCCTGAGGTATCTCTTGTATTAACTCTTCTAAATCATTCTAAAATTTTTCCTTTGTGCTTGCATCTAAGCCAACTTGGGGAGCATACATACTTACAATGTTAATAATCATTCCATTGATTATAATTTTTAAAGCCATAATTCTATCACAATTTCTCTTAACTTCCACTACATGATCCTTCAAGCTCTTATCCAAAATTATACCCACTCCATTCTTATTTTTATTCTTACCAGAGTACCAAAGTTTAAAACCTAGGCCATTAATTTCCTTAGCTTTCTCTCCAACCCATTTTGTTTCCTGCAGACACAAAATATTAATCTTTCTATGAATCATAATATCCACCAACTCCATTAGCTTGCCCGTCAGGCTGCCTATATTCCAAGTTCCTAATCTAATCCTACTTACTTGAGTTCTACTATGATGGACTAGCTTCTTTACCCCCATCCGTCCATGATGTGGGGACCCTTGCTCATTTTTCACTACACCCGGGTGCCGATGCAGCGGCCCTTGCTCATTTTTCACTGTATTCAGGCAATACAGCGCGTCGCTTCCAGGGAACGCCCTAGCTTTAACGCAATTTTCTAAAGGATTCATGTCATGATTGATTCGACAAGTTTTACGCTGGCTGTCGACTGCCTAACGCAACCCTCCGCGTTTCTCATCCGGGACTTGGGACCCGGCAACGGCGCGTTTGCCATCCTTACCACTAAGATATCTAAAATAGCATTTTACAATGGTCGTGAAGCGTGTATTGAGAAAGATTCTTGATGACAAAGTCAATACTAGGGTAAGTAAGAAAGAGGTGCTATAGGCTACCTACAATAATTTTGCACTTAGTGGGCTTAGGGAGAGCCATGCCGAAATGGAAGGTGAGGCAGATTTGGCTAAGTATTTGAACGCAAGGATTGCAAATGCTTCATGTGATGCTGTGGCCTGAGCAGTAAGTGCAGCAGCAGTAGGGCATCTATCTGTCATGAAGGAAACTGTTTTTCAGTTGTAAAGAATTTCAACAACAGTCATCGAATCGAGGGAATCTTGTTATTTTGGAGACAAAGAAGCTACACGAACGTATCGCTTTTTGGGAGGTATGCAACCAAGAGCAGTAGGGTGAGCTCAAAGTCCCGCGGGCTGAGAAGGAAAACAAATAATAGATCTCAAGTCTCAAAGAAAATAATGTTCATCTAGTCACAATTCCTCAACAATTTGGCGAAAAGACGAAGACAACTACCATCGAGCTTAACGAACAACTACAACCATCCGAGAAAGTTTAAAGTTCATGATCTTCGTTTCTTTTCTTTTTTTAGTTCTTTTCTGTGGAGCAAATGTACTGGCAGACAGAAGCAATCGAATCTTCTTTTATCGAAAATCTATTTATATCCATTTTGATAATTCTTTTCGCGCCGAGCTTTTCCACCATTTGGCGAGTTGTAATAGTTGTATTGAGGTCTTGTCCCATGAAATCTTTTTCAAACTGTCACACATCTAAATTTTGGCCACGTAAGCAACCCAGTGAGTTGTACTAGGAGATCCAATGGTCACCTAGTTTGATTCATTGAGGAAGCTTTTATGAGTGTCTATATAAGGAGTGTGATCAAAATGACCTGCATTTTTAGTTATTTTTCTTCTCTGAGATATCCATCTCTTTACTCGACTCTTTTATTTGATCACTCGTAAGTCGAGATGTTGGAAGGGGGCAATTTCCCAAAAAAAAGGAAAGATGTTAAAAGGGCAAACATATTAAGGTTGAAGATGAATGGGATGCTTTCAATAAATTTTCAAGTCCTACGATATCTCAAACTGCATGTATCTAAATGTGAACGATAATATATAGGAAGTTCGACATTAATGCACATAAAGGCCTCTAAGTCAGATGAACTAAATAAGCCCCTGAAGGAAAAGTGGTATCTTGTGCTGATTAATATACCTTCCCACCCATTTATCACGAATTCGACAGTCTTGATTTATTATCTCCTAAAGGCTTTGGCGAATCGAAAAGCAGGCTAGAATCTTGGTATTTTTTTGCTTTATTTTCACTAAAAAGGCCCAGAGTAAAGGGATGTGTGGTGCTACTTGAAAGAAAAGACTTAGCATTTGCTGCTTAAAGACTCATAGAAGGTGATGAAAAAGTTTTTCTTTGCTAATAAATTTGATAGAGTTGAACACTCCTGGTAGAATTGAGTTGCAGTTTGGGGATTTCATGGTTTTGGCGAACCACCGGGCCTGTTTGTTTGTAAAATTTAAATTTAATAAGGTTAAAATTAAACTTGGATAGAGATATTTTTTATTAAAAATTATGAATGATGTGAAATAAAGTTAGTTATTATGTTGAAATATGTGAGGGATATGATATAAATTAGTTATTATTTTGGAAATGTGTGTAGGATGTGAAATAAAATTAATTTTTAATATTAAATTTTATATGTGATGTGATGTGCCTGTTTAAAATTAAACTAAATTAATTTTAAACTGCCAAACAAATAGAGGCCACTGTTTTCTTTAATCAGGGATCTCCACCCAAACCTTGGCAATATTAAACTATTCTTGGACTGTCTACATTCCCATATTCAAGCTAGACAAGGTACTAATACTGGTGACCACTTTACTCAAAGCTTTTGAAATTCTTATTAACTTCTGCTTATAGGTTTCTATTCGACTCTTTTTTTTAAAGATTCGTCAAACAAGAGGAAAATCCAACAAAATAAAGGCCACAAGTTGACAAAAGACGTAAACTAATAATGTCCTAAATCAAGCTATACTACATAGACCGCGAGAGTAGAATACCACTAAAATTACCAAAGACAGAAAAAAGGTATATTTTATGATTAATATCATCATCAATAATGACAGACAAATTTGCGGCCCTAACAAAAAATTGAATGACTAGATTGAATGTATCTAAACAAAGCGGATGCTACTTAAGGAAATTTAGCTTCCGTTGAATTGTCGAAAAAAGAAAAGTAGGAGGAGCTAGGTGGGTGAACTGCACAAAGGGCGATAAGTAGACCAGTATGTGGCGACCAAAGAAGTTAAAAAGCGACAATGGATTGCAATGCTGTCGACGAATATTAGTGTGAATGAAAATCTTCATTGTTTGATCTTCAAGTAATTCTTACATACTTATTTTTAGATTATTTGATGTAGGAGATATTCAATGTGCTAAAGCAACCAAGCAAGGAGTAGAAGAGCAGGATCTTCCACCTGGAAAATTTAAAGAAATGAAAGAAATACAGAATGCTACTGAATGCTACTAACCGGCAGTTGTTCCGATTACTTAACTGCTTGGCATGCTATAATCGTAAGTGGCGCTACCACATTAGCTGGAAGCTAATATGTTTACTAATAGTTATGAAGATACCGAAAGAACGGATTACCTTAGACAATCACCCTTACCCATAAATAGCACCTCGTTTTAGCTAAGCGGGGATCATCGGATGAGAGATCTAAGTCTTTTGTCTCATAGTGTTTTGATACTTTGTAATACTATACAATTGTCGTTGGCGACTATTCTTACTTAATGCATTTCATTTTCGTCTTCACGTCACTACTATTGCTACTTGCATTCTACTTATCTACTTGGTATGCTTCTTTGTTGCGGCTGGGATTACGATTCAGCGATCTCAAATCACGAGACTTCATTTGCAAATGCTAAAAAAATTTCGATTACAGGTTGTGAGTGATCATATTAAGAGATTCCTTTAATGCATAAATTTTGTATGAACATAAAAAGAATACAAAGTGTAACATCCCGTGATTCAAATATAGAAGTATTGTCCGCTTTGGCTTTAGAAAAGGTGCATAATTTGAGTGCTTCCCAGAAAGTCACCCATCTCAATGCTACTCCAGCCCAAGCATGCTTAACTACGAAATTTTTTATTATTAGTCTCACGGTTTTACTCCAGAAGACGTATCTACTATTTTAGATCACATTATCTACTTAAACAGGTCAGAATCTCCCTCTCTTTCTGATGTAGGTTGATCCATTTCTGTGCTTCTCTCACCACTAATTATTCGGCCTAGAAGCCTGTCAGGAGTCGTAGATTCCCCTCTCTTGGGACATCACCCGGGGAATACTCCCCGCTCTCATTAGCCATGGGCGTCACAGGCCCACCAGCTTCCGCCTAGTTCATCCTCGAACCACATTGTACTGTGGAAAGTTAGCTCTGATACCATAATGTAACATCCTATTATCTAAATAAAAAGGCATTGTTCGCTTTGACTTTAGAAAAACTGCGTAACTTGAGTGCTTTCTAAGAAGTCACCCATCATAGTACTACTCCAGCCCAAGCATACTTAACCATAGAGTTTTCCATCATTAGCCCCATGATTTTACCTCAAAAGACGCCTCCACTATTTTAGATCACGTTATCTACTTAAACAGCTCAGGATTTCCCTCCTTTTTCGATGTGGGTTAATTCATTCTTGTTCCTTTCTCACCGCTCGTTATTCAGCTTAGAAGCCTGTCAGGAGTCGCACTCTACACTAGTGATTCCCCACTTTTGGGATATCACTCGGCGAATACTCCCCGCCTTCATTAGCCACGGGCGTCACACAGAGTTTGTTTTTATTCATCAATGGAAGATATTACATGAAGATTCCATAGATAGAACTATTTTTGATCGTTTCTTCTTATGTCCTTAGGGCCGAAAGTTCCATCTAATTTGAAGAGGAGACTTCCTGAATAATAAAGAGCCCTTCCTACTTTGCTTCTAATTTTCCAGGTGCCATGTCCCTACAAGAATTTTGATTTTAAGGATAAGATCACCTTAGCAAAATTTTCATTTTCAAACACCTTAGTTGTAATACTTTGCTCTTCACTATTGTGTTCAAGTTGCTTGTGCTGTGCAACTTCCCTTATTTCTTCGAGCAGGTCCAAATCAAGTCTTCTATGCTTAGAAACTTGCTCTTCCCATTGTCGAAAATTTTTAGGGATATAGTGGCAACAACTTCAACTCATAGTGGATAAACATCTAGTTTAACTAATATGACTGCATTCGCCTTAGCCCCTTAAACGAGCAAGTAGAGCGTTTCACCCATAGTAGCCGAGGTCTTGTTAATTAGTCAAATCATAGGTAGACGTTTACTTATCCACATGCCTCTTGCTACTTAAAGTCTTTCTTCGAGAAGTTATTCCGTGCAGCAAGCGAACCACATCAATGGTTCGCTTGCCAATCCCACTGCGTTACGTGAACAAGTGGATCTCACCTCACACAAAACAGTGTGAAAAACGTTAAGATTGAATGAACCGTCCAGTTGGCATGACCGAACGGTCTGTTAAACAAATGGATTGCCCGGTCATGCCTACCAGATGGTGACCGGACGATCCGACATACAATTAGAAGAGTAGGTATTCAGGTAAATATTTATCTATAAAAGTAGGCATAGCTTGAAATTAAATAGATATCACATCTACCTATATTCTTTCTAATTGATGCATACCAGATTTCAAACTATACATACTTTTTTAGATCAATACCTACCTAATATTTACTTTTTGGACTAATACCAAACAGTCTGATTTTCTATCAAATCGTTTGATCTCTCGTGACCAAACGATTCATTGTAGAGATCGGATGGTCTGGTCATTTGATTGTGACATAATATTGTTCATGGTGTTCTCTGTGTGGTGGGCCCTCTTAGCTCCGCAGGCGTGGTGTGAAACTCAAATAACTTTTCCTTTTCTTCGATGCATTGAAATTTATGTTCATAGCTCCTACTTATCTTCTCATTTGATGATATACAATAGATGCATAGTGAAGGTTGATACCATACTTCGAACATAGGTGTCAAATAGACCTATTAATGGAATGAATTATGACCTGATCTGATTTGAGTTTCGATTTAATTAAACCCTCAAATAGATCCTTTTTTTCAATCAGTCAACCAACCCTGTTTATTGACTTAATCAGTTTATAAATAAACGGATTAAATATGCATCACCATTGATCCAACCCTTTAAAACCCGACCTATTTATATAATCTAATTTGTAATTCATACATAATAATTATTTCTTAAGGAGACTTAATAGTGATCACTAATTATATTAGCAAACTATAGCGTATAATACATCTATTTTCATAGTTTACTTTTTTATATTTATATTTCGTAATATATATATATATATATATATATATTATAAATACTAATTTATATATTGAAACACTTAATTAATTTATAAAAATATAATATATTTTTCT
Source organism: Apostasia ramifera (assembly GCA_019297695.1). Lineage (NCBI taxonomy): Eukaryota > Viridiplantae > Streptophyta > Magnoliopsida > Asparagales > Orchidaceae > Apostasia > Apostasia ramifera. Next base: position 78,700 of record JAEMOT010002625.1, on the reverse strand, counting down.
TATTTCATTTTCAATAAATTTAATATTATTTTATATTTGATCATAAAAAATACTTCAAATAATGACTTGTATTGTGAATGAATCAAACCAGAAAATACGAATTTTGACCTGATTCAATTTTCGACCTGAGAAGAACCTGATCGACCATGATCCGACCCAATATACATAGATTTGAATCCAGGTCAGGGAGATCCGTTGATAGGCTTAGTCACAAACAACCTTATGGGTGAAGACTCTGTCATCGTCACATATGAGGCTAAATAAAACATCGAATCTGCAAATAATTTTTGGTCAAATGACATCTTCAACACGATCTCCTATAGGGCTTGCCATAGCTTTTAAGTGAAAATAGGAAGACCAAAGTTTTTACATGAAACATTCATTGTGCTTAAGAAAGATCATGATGTTGTGTCGCTATATAAGAGACTGTTTTAACCTACTATATCAAAAAGTATTGCAACTTATGTAGAAATACAATAAATTTAGTAAAGAGAAGATAGAAGAGAACAAGTCATAAGACAGTAGTTTGCGTGATTGGTGGAGACATTTGTGATCTAAAGTCAGCGGAGCTTAGAAGAAGAGCCCATCCCACTCGGCCTTTTTAATAAATACTTGGAAGTTGATGGCTGAGGAGATTTTGGCAAGAGATGATAGGAGCTTTATCCCCAAAGAAGAGAAGAGTTGTGAAATCCTTGAGAGAAAGAAAGAGAGTTGGAGAGTTTAGAGAGAAACATCCATCTCTCTCACTTTCTCTTCAATATTTCTAGCCAAGTTGTAAAATTATTTGGAAATCGACTATTATCCCAATGATCTTTTATCTCATCCAACCGATTTTTCACCATTTGAGGCAATCAAATAGCAATAACTTTTTATCAAAATCTTTCTTCTTTCCCAACAATTTTTATCACCTTAGAAGATGAAACATCATCCTGTTCAATAAAATTGTTCATCAAAACCGTATATTCACACTCTTTTAAGTATTCTGTTCTCCAGAACTTTCCTCTAGACCATTAGGATCCCGAATCGTCAACTTCCACGTATCCATATACACGATCTAAATTAATTGCTAGAAATCTTGATCAACACTCCTGCAGGAACCGTGGGTTTCCTCCCACATTCTCGAATTCCACGTTAAAAAATATTTTGAATGTAGTTTTCTAACCATTCACTAATCTTTTTTTTCTAACAGGCCAAATAGCAAATCTGTAAGCATGTTGGATTCGAATTTACCAACTTATGAAGAAAATAAGCATCCCAAAGCGCCAAAAAGTTTACCACCTGAGAAAAAAAATATTGATTAGAAAACAATTCTAGCTTTTGTAAATAAATGAAAAAGTATGATCATTGAATCATTTATATCAAAATATAACATTAGGAACCTATATCAAATATATAGGAGATATTTGATTCAATGTTATCTTAATTTTATGTCATATTATCTAGAGAAAATAATTATTTGATTTGATAACATGTAAATAGATTATGAATTTATCACTCACAATATAATGTCTAGGTGTAAAGACATTTAAATAATATGATGTAATATTAAAATATACCAGTACTATACATATACAACAAAACTTAAATAAATCAACCTAGTAATAATCAGCTGACCAACCAAAACATACTTGACTCGGAATCTTTAAGTCGAAATCTGATTGATGTGGTTACAACTGAAACAGTTTAAGGTGTAGCTATAGAAACAAGAAAACATCAATCAGGTTGTCGATTGGATCATATTTTGGAAAACACTTTAATTGCAATTAGCAGCCTCTTCTAACCTCAGGACACAGGCACCAAGAAATCGCAACTAGAAGTAGGTTTGCTTGCTTGGAAGTCACTATTATAAAGCATCTCTGTAATGGAGTTAAAGCAGGTCATCGTCCAGCTTGCAACATGTGAAATCTCAAACTGTAATAGAAAGCAAGCATAGAAAATGGGAAAATAAAAGGAAAAATCAAGCATAAGCCAGCAAAAGAAATCAAAACTTAGCATGTACTGACCATTAAGGCGATGAATGAGTAAAACATCAATGAAAATAAGTACTAAGACAGCAGGAAGATAGAATCAAAGATTAACAAATAGACAATGTCCCCAGACTAACTAGTTTATGAATCAAAAGGTTTTAGTGGCAACAGCTTAGTAAAGGAAGACAAGATATCCTGAGGACGCAGACCTATTTTGTGACGCCCGTAGCCGAAAAGAGCAGGGAGTGCTCGCCGGGTGATATTCTAATAGAAAGGAATTACTGAGGCAAAGTGCGACTCCTGGCAGGCTTCTAGGCCGAATAATGAGTGGCGAGAGAGGCACAAGAATGAATCGTCTCACATTGGAAAGGGAGGGAGATCCTAAGCTGTATAAGTAGATAACGTGATCTCAAATTGTAAAGGTACCTTTTGGGGCAAAACCGTGAGGCTAATGATGGAAAACTCCGTAGTTAAGCGTACTTGGGCTAGAGTAGCACTGAGATGGGTGACCTCCTAGGAAGTACTCAAATCATGCAGTTTTTCTAAAATCAAAGCGGACAATACATCTACATTGGGATCACAGGATGTTACATATTTTCAATCATATCATCTAGTTCACAATTTTTCCAAGCCAAAAAGGGAATGGCGCGAAGTTTTTGTTCACATGAGATTTTTCTCAGTTGTGGTGACTTAAGCTTCTCACCAATAAACCTCATGCTAGAGTGGACCTGTGTCAATAAGAAACACTGTATCATTATCATTAACAACCCAAAGCTATCAGCTAAAAAAGCTTTTGAAGCCTGAAGATGCTAGCATAGTTTTGTTTCCAATTAACAATGACCACACTTATTGTTTGCAAGAGAAGGAAATTGGATAGATAATATTTGTGAAAAAAACCTGTAAACCATGTATCCCTGGTGACCTTCAGATTTGTCATCACCAGCCACTCTAGCTGAGACAAATTTTCAGAATGAAGGCATCCATTATTTTGCTCATTATTGGATCATCATACTGTAAATTAATCAAAAAGAATTTCTGAAATTATTCAACATATCAACAGACAAAAAGATAATACAACTAAGGGATTTGAGAAATGTACCTAGATATTACAGTTACGGAACTCTTCGTTTCACGAAAAAATCCATCGCAATATCATTGCAGCCCTTTCTGTGGCGTTCACGAGTCCTCCTTTCTCAAACCCAACTACAAGAGCAGAATGAGTACTACTGTCTGGAAGAACACCTTTATCTTTCATCATCATTAACAGTTGGTAAGCTTTACTAATATTCTTTACACTGCAAAATCCACGTATAAGAGTATTGAACAAGATTAAATCAGGCTCCAAACCGGCATCCAACATCTTGTGGAATAAAACATCAGCATCATACATACGATGCATTTTACAATACCCTTGTAGCAAAGTGCTACAAGTGACAACATCAGGTATCATTCCAATCTTACTAATATTGCACCATACGAGGTATGCCTCTTCTAATCTACCTTCTTTAGAATATCCATGGATGATGCTCGAAGATGCAATCTGGTTAGGAGAATAAATCTCATCAGGAGAATACCCTCTTTTTACTAGTTCAAAGAAGATTGATTCAATAGCAAAACCTCTCTTGACAAGACCATGCATGATAATGTTATATGTCGCAGAATCAGGAGGAACCCCAGACTTCTTCATCAAATCCATCTGCTCATATGCTTTGTGCATATAGCCTTTCTTGCTATACCCATCAATCAAAGTGTTATAGGAGACTATATCAGGTTGCAGACCGTCCCTTTTCAATGCATCAAAGATGAACTCTGCCCCTTGAATATCATCATTTTTGCACAGGCCCTCAATCAAAACCGTGTAAGTTATGATGGATGGTTGAATACCTCTTTTTAACATTTGAGCAAAAGTCTTCAAAGCCAGGTTTAGATGGTGTAATCTACAATAGCCTTTGATGACGGTGGTATAATTGACAGAATCAGGAGCAATACCGAAATCCAACATCATGCCCAACAGTTCATGAGCTTTTTCAATTTCTCCAATTTGACACCACGTGAAAATAAAGCTATTATAGACAAAGGCATCAGGAACACTAGGTGAAAATTTCAAAAGATTCTCAGCAAGCTCCAAGTTTCCTCTCTTGCAATAGCCATCAATAACCACAGCAATTGAAGCAAAATCAGGGAAGATGCCCATCCGAGTCATCTTAAAAAGCAACGAAGTAGCCTCTTTTAAAAACCCTTTTCTACAAAAAGCATCAATCACCATTGTATACGTGACAATATTAGCATTCCAACTGAAGGCTGGCATGTCGTTAAGTAACTTACATGCAGAATCTAAACATCCTGAAGCACAAAGATCCTGAATTAAAAAGCTTAGAGTTAATTCAATCACCTTGGTTCCCCAGCTTTGCATTTCTTCGAGCACCTGGCAAATTGAATCAGATTTTTTGTACAAATCTGACTTCAACATAAGACAAATGGAAACACAAGCACCGTGGCTTGGATGAAAACCAAAGTTCTCCATTACTTTTGTCAACTTAGCAGCTACATCTAGCATACCCTCCTCTGCAAGACAAAGAACAAGCATACTAAATACAGTTTGCACTTCAGCATGATTCCTTCTAGTCTGCCACAATGTATCAAAAACCAAGTTCTGTCCTTCTACATCTGTTCCATAATTTCTAATCATCTGACGGAGGAGCTTCATGGCAATATGATTCATATTACCCGAAGCCGCTATGTGTATCATTGAGCACTGCAATGGCAACTTATGATCAAAAATATCATCCCACCTCTGCCACTTCCTAAACAAGTAGTAGACTACCGCAGCATCTGAGCTCTCCTCAAATAAATCATACAGCATCCAAGCACAAGAACAGTAATCAACGCCAATGTTATCATACTTGTCAAAACTTAGATCCCATCCGTGTTTTGAAAGAGCTGATATAATCCTTTTCATCATATCATTCTTGCTGAACCATTTTCTGCCGAATGAATACTGCCGATTGCAGGAATCTCCAACTTTCAATCTTGATGGGTAGCTGACACGGTTAATAATAGGAAATGAATGTTTTTGGGGTAAAAGTGATGAGGAATTGAGCTCAAGTTCGACTTCTTCGAATTCTGACGAGTCAGATTCCAAAAAAGAGTGGCTAGCTAAACCTAGATGACGATGGAGACAACGGAGCGTGAGGGCAAGGAATCGTACAGGCGAATAACAGAGACAAGCGGGGAGAATTGGATAGAGATTGAGCGGAAGGAGGCTGGAACTACAACGAGACCAAACCATTTCTCAGATAGCTGCCATGGATGCTGTCAAGATGGAGATAAGGAGAGGAACGAAGAACGTGAAGAGATTAACAGAGAATCACTCCAGAGTATAAAAACAGAATGACAGCAAGGGAGGAGGAGGTATGCAAGAAACGTGAACAAAATGCCTTTTCTTCTTCTTCTTCTTCTTCTTCTTCTTTAGTGCATTCACCTCAATCCCCGTTGTTTCGAGGGAGCCCATAATTTCAGAAAAAGATGCTGCCTCCTAAAATTTCTGGAAACTAAATACATTGAAACCCTATTTCCATCGTCTCCAACATTTCTCTCCTTCGATCACATCAGCGGCGATTGAAGCCCTAAAAGACACGGGAAAGAAACAAGCTCGAGTTATCTGCCATATCCAAGGCTTACCCGAAGATACCAGATGCGAAGGTCCGTTCCAGAAGGCGGGAGCGATGGCCGATGGCGGCCGGCGAAACGAAGGTTGCGGCGGCGGAGTCCTATTTCCATATATTTCTGTATTTGAGGACTACATGGTAAGACCAATGATATATAGTGCTAAATGCTGGCCTGCAAAGAATAAATATATAAATAAAATAAATATTATAGAAATAAAAATATTAAGTTGGATATATGAATATATACGAAAAGATAGAATAAGAAATGAGTATATCGAAAAGAAAGTTAGTATTGCACTAATTGAGGATAAACTTAGAAAAAGTCGGCTTTGATGGTTTGGACATCTAAATCATAGGCCAATTAAAGCTCCAGTTAGAAAAATTGAGTTACTGGATTTTGCCTATGTACAAAGAGAAAGAGGGAGACCAAAGAAGACATGACAAGAAACTATAAGGAGTGATTTTAGTTACTTAAACTTAGATAAGAATTTGGTAACTGATAGAGCGCAATGGAAACAAAGGATTCATGTAGCCGACCCCACCTAGTGGGATTAAGGCTTGGTTGTTGTTGTTGAGGACTCCATGGTGAATTTGCTTCAACAATAAAATCTTTTTTGGTTGTCATAAAAAAAAAATAAATAAATAAAATCAAAAACACCTAAAAATATACTAAAAAGTAGGGGTGACAAAATAGGTCAGCAGATCAGATTCGAGTTTAATAAAATCTTTTTTGGCTCATAAAAAAAAAAAATCAAAAACACCTAAAAGCATACTAAAAATTAGGGCTGACAATCTGACCCGACTCAAATAGCCTCAATCCGAACCCGACTATTTATTAAATGGGTCAAAATCTATGACCCAAATTTGACCGGATTAATAAATGGGTCGGGTTGGTGGGTCGATCAGACCCGTTTATAGAGTGTTTTTTGATAAATGTCCAACCCGAACTCTACCCAACCCAGATTATGCCCAACCCGATTATGCCCAACCCGAACCCGACCCTTTAATAAACGAGTCAAAATTCATGACTCATACCCAAAATTTATGGGTCGAGCTCACGAGTCGGGTCATATATTGTCACCCCTACTAAAAATAACTATTTTACATATTTTTTTCATTTTTAATATTAAACATCATTTTTATTTCGTTCAAATCCACTTCTCCTACCGTATTGATCTTAGACTGAGCCCATGAATTCGAGCCCAAATTGGGCCCACACAACCTAGCTCCACACTTTGCCTACAATAGAGACTACAATAAGGCCCACACGACTTAGCTCACACTTAAGCGACAAGGCCTATGGGCAAGGCACCCAACAAGCGACTCCTCGTTTGATTTGTGGTAGTTTTTTCTAAGAAAAAAAAATAGCTTATTCCAATATTGTAAATATTGGACTGCGTGGTCTGACTTGTCCACACATGAACAAACGCGTCATATAGTTCGATTATTAGAACACATTAATCGTGATGAATTAATTTATTTATGTGATATTTATTGTTTAATGATTACATGAGTTATAGAATAAATATGTTTGTTATTTTGAATATTTGTCACTATTTTTAATATAACGCGTCGTTGCCGGGTCCCAAGTCCCGGATGAGAAACGCGGAGGGTTGCGTTAGGCAGTCGACAGCCAGCGTAAAACTTGTCGAATCAATCATGACATGAATCCTTTAGAAAATTGCGTTAAAGCTAGGGCGTTCCCTGGAAGCGACGCGCTGTATTGCCTGAATACAGTGAAAAATGAGCAAGGGCCGCTGCATCGGCGCCCGGGTGTAGTGAAAAATGAGCAAGGGTCCCCACATCATGGACGGATGGGGGTAAAGAAGCTAGTCCATCATAGTAGAACTCAAGTAAGTAGGATTAGATTAGGAACTTGGAATATAGGCAGCCTGACGGGCAAGCTAATGGAGTTGGTGGATATTATGATTCATAGAAAGATTAATATTTTGTGCCTGCAGGAAACAAAATGGGTTGGAGAGAAAGCTAAGGAAATTGATAGCCTAGGTTTTAAACTTTGTTACTCTGGTAAGAATAAAAATAAGAATGG
>JAEMOT010002625.1:0-63049 GCA_019297695.1 Apostasia ramifera | reverse complement strand
GCTGCCGCCGCCAGTGTCGTGCTGCCGCGCGAGGCCTACGGCGGTGTCGTGCGGCCGTGCGAGGCCGCCGGAGGCGGCGCGAGGCTGTGCGATGACCGCGCGGCTGCCAGATCTGGTGGAGAGAGGGAGGGTAAGGGTATAATGGTAATTTTAATATTTTTTAATAATAAAAAAATAAAAAAGGGCCTAGATGATAATTTTTGAAAACCTAGGGACCCCGATGTTATAATTTAAAAAACGTGTACCTGTGTGATAATAACACTTAAACTCAGGGACCTGGGTGTAATTTGCCCTTATAATTATTTAGAGCATTTTGATAGCAACTTACTCAATTCAAAATGGGTAGAATCGGATTCGAAACTTGATTTGGCTTTGAATACGTGAAAATATTTCTCTTAAAATCGTATTGTCGACAATGTTTTCACGTGAACCAAACTAGAGGCCGAACTGATCAAATGATCGATCCATAGGCTAACCTATTTAATCGGATAATGGCATTATTATGTTACATGTATTTCAATAATATTATCAAAATTTTTTAAAAAATTAAAGTTAACTTAAAAAGAAAATAATTAAACAAAAAAAGTATAAAAATATAAATCACACGCAATTAGAAAAAAAAAATTTGAGTGAGTGAATATAAAATATTAATAATTAAACTTATGTCAGCTTCACTCGATATAGATAGGAATTTTAATCGGTTCAACCAATCCTTCAGGTTCACCGATCAGACCAATTTAATTTAACCTGTCCAACCTGATCAAATTGTTATTATGATTTTATGGTCAAATTGAACCAGTATAATTATCGGTTCAAAGTCAAACTAATTCGATTGATTGGTCTAATTTTGAGTTGATTGGAGATAGTTTCAACTTTCATTTATACACCTTAAAATAATTCGAATCTTTTTTTTTTTACTTGCAAAATAACCCCATAGGCATCTGTTATTTTTTCGCAGTCCCTTTCACTTAAGTCAGGATAAGGTGGAAATAGTATTGCAACAAATTCTCCATAGCAATGTGACAATACAGAGTTGAGCTTTCAGTTTCCATACCCAACTTTGCTTGATTTTTTTGCCACGAAAGAGACCCTTGTACAAAGTTGAAGTGGGTGCTCTGTTGGAATTGATCTTCAGCCAGATTTGGTTGTCCCTCTCCTTTTTATCGAGTATTAGTAGTGTGCTTATCATCAACACCAACTCCAGACCAAAGAAGCATCGAAGAACTTCTTGGTTCCAATCGCCATTCTCTTTGAGGAGCTGCTGCATAGTTGTAAGAGGCGATTCGATGGTGTTGATTAAGGTTGGCCACCTGATGAAGGGTTTGAAATCTATCCAAGCATCCTTCTCTAATTTTCCACATAAAGTTTTGTGAGGCTATTGTCATTCTCTAATAGATCAGTTTTCATGCCCACGAGTCCTCTCTTTTGATAGTGAAAGTATTCTCTCTACCCCTGTATTTTGCCTGGAAGCATTTAACTCAAAGGGTGTCCTCATTGCTTAAGAATTTGAAGGTCAGTGTTCGATAAACTTTAGAGTTTATAATTTATATTTTAAAGTTTAAGATTTCGAGTTTAGTTTTTAATGTTACAGTAATTTAGGATATAGGATTTAGGGGGCGTTTGGTTCAGTATTATCTTGATGTTATGTTATGTTATCTAGAGAAACCAATTGTTTGGTTCAACGATATTTATAAATAATCTTCTATAAAATTATAAAATTATTAGTTAAAAGATGACATCTAGATGTCATGATATTTAGATTACATAACATCAAGATAACAACGAACTAAACACCCTCTTAGCGTTTTACATCTTATATTATAATTTGAGAGTTCAAATTTAGAGTGCAGTGATATCTTATTTAGAAATGATATACAATTTATAATTCTTAATAAATAGAGTGTTGTATATGTATTTATTCTCAAATTTTTATTATATTTACTGATAATATGATGTAATATTGAAATAATTTAAAATTAAATCAAATGATCACTTGATAGTTATTATATTTAGGAAAAAATTATTGGATAAAAATCGAGCAGATCTTTCGACGTTCAATGGGCTACTATGTAGGATAGTGCTGACCCCGCTGTCTACATGATAAGTAATTATTAGGTTTGATCGGCCAATAAGGGACTACCATGTCAGTACTTGGTGGGACCCATAGCTTACATGGCACTCCACTATTGGCTGGCTGAATCTAATAAAATTTATTATGTGATAGCAACCCATTAGATACCAATATAAGATGCGTTATTCGCACTCAATAAATTTTTTGTATTTAAATTGCAGTTCACATGGGTGGAGAGTGCAGAGATATACGCAACCTAAATAGCTCAGATATTTCAATTAAAAGCAGCACATTAATTAAAGAGCAGACAGCTAATAATGAAGAAATAATTGATAGAAAAAAATCAGTATACACATAATGACATAAATTAATTTGAATATCGTTAATAACAATGAAATTTAAAAATTGTTAGCAAATATTATATTTCGAAAGGACTTCTAACTAATGAACAAGTTTGCATAAAATATGCTTTAAAAATAATGCTTGTGGAGCTGGTCCACATACCCGTCGTAAATTTTTAACATATCTATGATCTCTAATAATTTTTTTTTTAATGAAAAATATTATTTAGTCCTTTAATTAAAAATTTATATATATATATATATATATATACTTACATCCAAAAATAATTTTAAATTTCTTTTAGATTTACATAGACAAAATCTTATACAAATTATCCCTCACCATTTAACTCAATATTTTTAAGAGATATTTTATTTATATGTCATCTACAACCTAATGTCTTCTGCCTTCGGTCAGCATAGTATTGACATAATCAAATGCATTTAATTAACACATCATGCATGCAAATGAAATATTCTTCGTATGGAGAGTTTTTTTTTTGTCATTCATAATATTCTAATATATATAAACATTGTAACATCTCATAATTTCAATATAGAGGTATTATTCGCTTTGACTTTAGAAAAATTGTGTGACTTGAACACTTTTCAGGAAGTCATTCATTCTAGTGCTACTCCGACCAAGCACACTAATTATAGAGTTTTTCATCATTAGCCTCACAGTTTTGCCCTAAAAAACGCTTCTACCATTGGAGATCACATTATCTATTTATACAGCTCAGGGTCTCTTCTCTTTTCGATGTAGGTTGATTCATTCCTGTGCCCCTTTCACTACTCGTTAGTCAGCCTAGAAGCAGGAGTCACACTCTATACTAGTAATTCCCTCTTTTGGGACATCATTGGGCGAATACTCCCTGCCCTCTTCAGCCACGGGCATCACAAGCCCACCATCTTTCACCTGGTTCGTTCTCGAACTACATCATATTGTGGAAGGTTGGCTTTGATACCATATTGTAACATCTCGTGATCTCAATGTAGAGGTATTGTCCGCTTTGCCTAAGAAAAACTGCGTGATTTGAACACTTCCCAGGAGGTCACCTATCCCAATGCTACTCTAGTCCAAGCACACTCAACTATGGAGTTTTCCATCATTAGCCTCATAGTTTTGCCCCAAAAGGCGTTTCTATCATTGAAAATCACATTATCTACTTATACAGTTCAGGATTTCTCTCTCTTTCTGATGTGGGTTGATTCATTCATGTGCCCCTCTTACTACTCGTTATTCGGTCTAAAAGCCTGTCAGGAGTCGCACTCAACACCAGTAATTCCCCTCTCTTGGGACATCACCCGGCGAATACTCCCCGTTCTCTTCGATCACGGGCCTCACATACATACATACATATATATATATATCTTTATATATATAATTTATTTACCAGAGAATCATGCGGGCTAATCATGATAGCTAATACAAATATTTCAAATCCTTCACAAACTAATTGAATAATATGTATTCATGTAATGAATGATTAGCTTAAGCTATTTGCATTCCTTTGATTCTCCTATCCAACTTTTCTATATTCTTTTCTTGGCTAAGATTTTGACTCTCATTCGTTCACTTTCTATTTAGATTTTAAAACTAAACATAAATGACAATAAATAACTAAAGCTTTTACATATATAAACACAAATTATAGGTTATATATAATTCTAGGAAGTTTCTTAGTTCAAAAAAAAAAAACAATTCTAGGAAGTTTAATCGAAAAAGGTCAAAAACACAAAAACACAAATTCTGTGAATTCAACTTTGAATTGGCATGGATGTGATTATAAGAGAGACAAGATGAATAGAGAGGGAATGAAAACCAAGAAAATAATAACTACTGGCATTTTTTTATTTTTTATTATATTTGTCAAGCCAAAATAATGTTGCTCAATTATTAGATTATACATATATATATATATATATATATATATATTTTGTTTTGTATTTTTCATACATATCTTTTAAATAATAGTTAATTTAGATTTTAAGAATTAATATTATTAAAAAAAAAGGTTAAATGCAAATGGTAGTTAAAGAAAAATCAACAATGCTTCAATATTGGCGCAGGCTGTCCGGTGGGGAGCTCTGAGCATGATGGAGGCGGAGCGCCGCCTGCTGGCCAACGCCCTCCTCGACCTCTCGAACGAGCGCTTCGTCCTCCTCTCCGAGTCCTGCGTCCCGCTCTTCAACTTCCCCGCCGTCTACTCCTACCTCCTCAACTCCACCGCCTCCTTCCTCCACGTCTTCGACGATCCCGGCCCCGAGGGCCGCGGCCGCTACAGCCCCCTCATGCGACGCGTCATTCCCCCGAGCCTCTGGCGCAAGGGCTCCCAGTGGTTCGAGCTCCGCCGCGACCTCGCCCTCGACGTCGTTGCCGACGACCTCTTCTTCCCCGTCTTCCGCCGCTCCTGCCGCCGCCGCTCCTGCTTCGCCGACGAGCACTACCTGCCCACCATGTCCGCCATCCGCTTCGGCGCCCTTTCCGCCAACCGGAGCCTCACGTGGGTCGACTGGTCCGCCGGGGGCGCCCATCCGGCGAGGTTTCTCCGCCCGGCGGTCACCGTCGAGCTGCTGGAGCGGATGAGGAGCGGCGCCGTCTGCGAGTATAACGGGAGGAAGACGAGGGTTTGCTTCCTGTTTGCGAGGAAGTTTCATTACAGTTCGTTGACGAGGCTGATGAGGTTTGCGCCAAAAGTGATGGGTTTTGGCGGGAGATAATATTTAATTCATATAATTTTTTTTTTAAAAAATGAGAAATACTTACCATTTATATTTATATTTTATAATTTCTATAATATAATATTACATGATTGGAATAAGTTTTCTAAAAAAAAATTCAAAAATGAATATTCCAATAATGTAATGTTACTATATGATAGAAATTATAGAATTTAAATCTACACTCAATATTAATTTTATATGTAAATTAATACGACATTTATATTTTTTGAATGTATTTAAAATTTGTATTTCATTTGAATTGTATTCAAGTTGGGGATTCTGCATGCGGAGAACCCAAAAGTGAATAAATTAATCATTTTTTTTTGTGATTTTATATATTCATTGTGGTTTTTTAGTTGTACTTAAAAGCCTTCAAATATGAGTTAATAGTGAGGATAAAATTTAAAATTTGAAGTTCCCACTTTAATTAGTTTTTAATTCGGTTCGTATCGAAATTGACTAACACGAAAAACATTTTGATTATATACATGTATGTATACTATAATATAAAAAAAATAAGTATTGCATTAGTGTTATTAGTAGAGAATAAGGGTACGTGTTAATATGGATCAAAGATCGAAAATTAATTGATCGAAAATTAATTGATCGAAAATTGAATTGATTTTAGATCAAATCGAAATCGAGTCGATCTAAATGAGCCGACTAACGAGCCAAAAGTTCGGCTCGGTAATAATTTCGAGCCAATTTTGTGCCGGGTAGGCTCGACTCGATCCAGCTCAAATTAAAATATATTTTATATTATAATACATATATATAATATATATTAAATATAATATATATATATATTATAAACTGATCTCGAGCCGGATTGAGTTGAGCTTACCCGGCTCGAGATCGGCTCAAACAAAAATTGAGACCAACTCGAAAATGAATCGTCGAACCCAATCGAGCTCGAGTCGATAGAAATGTGATCGATCCGATTTTGAGCCCGGCTCGAAATCGGATCAGTAACAGCCCTACTGGAGAATGAGATCAGAGAATCATCATTATGGGGCAAACATTGATGCAATAATGGATGGGGGTCTGCTAGGAAAATTTTGAAAAAATGAAATATTTTATGAAAATTTTCCTCATCAATATTCTGTAACTGGTCCTTGTGGAGCTTCATTTCAATAAATCCATCTTCAGTTTTGAAGTATGTTTGGACTTCCTCCGGTGTCGAGGTTTGGTGGCAAAAACTTATTAGGTTCAGGATCCCAAATTGTTTGACGTTCAGGACCCGTTTGTCTAGAAGTTTAAAATTAACCTAATTTAATTTTAATCAGGAATATCACATCACACATAAAATTTAATATTAAAAATTAAATTTATTTCACATCCTACACATGTTACTAAAATAATAACTAACTTATATCACATCCCTCACATATTCCAACATAATAACTAACTTTATATCACATCCCTCACATATCCTAACATAATAACTAACTTTATTTCACATCATTCACAACTGTCAATATACAAACAAACACACCCTGTCATAAAAAGTCATAGGAAAACGAGTTTAAAATGTCTAACAACCAATCCGATAAGCCTCCTACAAATAGGAGAAAAACAATGTATAAATAAAAATGTGCAAGAGGAAAAGGGTGAACTTACTGGTATTCGAGAAGGTTTCCTCACTTCTCCAGTTAGACTCCCACATCCTCGCTTTCTTCTTTGGAGAGTGAGAAAGAGAGAAAGGTCGAATAATTCCACTAACCATCAAGTTTGCAGAAGAGACTTATGAATTACTAATTTCATAGATGATGGTTGAACTATTCCACTAGTCATCAAGTCATGAGCAGAAGAGATAGAGAGTTTCTCATTATTATTTTATAGGTCAAAAACATTCCAGCAACTATCAAGCTGGTGAAAGTGAGTTCCTTCTCTTGCTAAGGGATAAGAGCCGGCCACAAACCTTGAATGGGTTGGGATTTTATCACTCGACTTATAATAATATGAACTCACGATTAACTTTTTATTCTAATCAAGGACTGAATCGTCCTATTTAGGTAATGATAACATCTTTGATGGAAAGATAAGGGCAAGGCAATATGATCTTTTTGATTTTAAAAAGACTTATGCAGCTCTTGGTCGGTTCTGTACTAACATATCTTCCAGTGCAGATGGAATAAGGTTTGCTTATGCAGCGTGTCAAGTTTCAGATGATGATCAACAGCAAATCTATGATACTGGATTTTGAGTAAGATCCTGTTTGGTGTGTGTTTCATGTTTAGGTTGTTCTCTAGCGGCTGTCGTGAAGGTGGTGACTCATATATTGTTCAATGGGCTGAAGGAATTATAAAGAAAGAATATTCTGGTTTATGTGAAACTTCAGTGAAGGAGGTGGTGCATTTTGATACAACAAAGAATCAAATTTTGGCTGCAGGAGATGATTCTTTGATAAAATTCTGGCTTTTGTATCAAGATGTTAGCCAATACCGACGGATTTAATCTACTGGCTTCGTATAACACTTCTCGGCCAGTTACTGCAGTGAAGGTGGTTTAACATTATAAATAGCATCATTCAAACCATATTTTCTCTGTTTATACTGTGTATCACACTCATGCAGATGGGATGTATGAAGCAGTAATGCTGCAGGCACCATCCATTATCCCCTCGGCTGATGTCAGAGCCGTGCCTGGAATGCGTGCTGCTATTCCTGATTGAAGTGGTGCAGTGGCTCCTACTACTGGATTGGTAATGAAAAATATTGTTGTGTAATGTTAGATTTGTTCTATACCTGCTACATAGTAGCAGTATTCATGATAGAGTTTGTTTCCTATATTTGAATTTATGAAGCCTAGTTCTTGATGATACTATAATTTTCTTCTACTAGAATAAATTCCATATCTTGTTCTTCAGCTTAATTTCATGCAGGCCATCTTTCTGAAGTTTTCCAACCTCTGGAATCAAAAGGGTAATGTAGATTTACTCCCCCTTCAGTGAGTGCACGATCATGCAGGCTCCAGCTCCAAACCAGCCATTTTGAAATCCTAATGCAGGCCAACCTTCAAGATTGCAAACTTGTGAATCAAGATGAGTGAGTCAATCATTTTGTTTAAAATTTGTATCATTTGATTCTTAGTCGATAATAGTTAGCGCTTACGCAAATATAGTGGCAAATAAATTGTGCAGAAAAGACTACAGATTAGCTACTAAATGAGAGGCCATAGGAGCCATATAATGATGTGCTTAGATGAGTTTTTTTTTTTTGTAAAATTTTTGTACTGTTTAAAGTTGAAAGGTCAAAAATTGACGGAATGTGAATTTGTAGATTTCTGAGTGCATGTTCACAAATTCATGTGATATATATAGTCCAATCTCTGCTAATCCTTAAAAATATAAATTCAGTTTTCATTTTTTACTTCATTGTTCTAACAAAAAATTGTATGTTTTCAATTAGTTTGTTTTTTGAGATATTAATTTCTGTGCATAATGTTGAAATCTACTATATATAATATCAAAAATATGGTTGGAGATAATTTCAAAATAAATTTAAGCACCTTCAAAATACTGCTGCAGATGCTCTACTTGATTTTAAGCTTTGCTTGAGTGATGAAGTTGAAACGAAAACTTTTTTATATGTTAATACGTTATATATATTTTTAATTTGGAGTTAAATTTAACTCGTTAGGAATTGACTCAAAAGCGGAAATCTGTGATCTTGCAGAATCAGTAATTTTCTTGAACAGATTTAGTTTGTCGTCTCAGCTTCCTCAATGGCCATGGCGGCAACCGCTATTTCCTCCGCTCACCCTTCTCTTCACTTCTCTCCTGCTCCTCCTCTCCCTGACGACCTCAAACCTCTCCTTGACCCCTTTCCCCTTTCCACGGGAACCTCGAATGAGCATTGCCTTTCCGCCGCCTCCTCTCTTCCCCCGCAGTCGATCCTCTCCGACACGCCGTCCGCCTTCGCCTCAGCGCTCGAGCGATGCGCCGCCACGAGAGGGCTCCGCGAAGGAACCCAGATCCACGCCCGTCTCCTCCGCCTCGGTTTCCTATCATGCAACGATCGCAACCTCTTCCATCGTCTCCTCCTCCTCTACTCCGCTGCCCGGCCCGCCGCAGCCGCCGCCGTACTCAGCCTCACCCCTCCTTTTCTCCTTACTCCCTTCGCCTTCAACATCGCCATCAGAGAACTCGCTGCCGCCTCCCTCCCTGAACCCGCCCTCCACCTCTTCCTTGACATGCTCGTCGCCGGTCTTCGCCCCAATGAGTTTACGTTCCCTGTCGTTCTCCGCTGCGCCGCACTACTGGGCTTGTTCTCCTTTGGTCAGCAGCTCCACACCCAGCTCCTGAAATCTGGATTTTCTCCAGATAACGTCTTCTGCGCCACTGCCCTTCTCGATCTCTACGCAAAGGTCGCGCCAATGGCTGATGCCTGCAAGCTGTTCGATAGAATTCCCAACAGAAGTGAGGCAACATGGAATTCAATGATTACGGCCCTGGTGGAGAAGGGTTTCTTGGAGAATGGAATGAAGATGTTGCAAATGATGGAAGAAGATGGGATTGAGGTTGGGATTAGCAGCTGGAATGCCATGCTTGCTGGCTGTGTTCGGGCTGGGCAAACTGAGCTTGCTTTCCACATTCTTGAAGACATGGCCTCCTCAGCAATGAGCATGAATACTGCTACTTTCAATACCCTTCTTCCGGTAATCCCTGATATCCCCTCTTTAAATTGGCTCAAGGAGTTTCATGCATTTGTTGTAAGGAAATTAGAAACAACACAGATGAATCCAATTGATACAGATAGATTATTGTCTGCTGTAACCAGTGGCTACTGCTTGCATAGATTGATGGATTATGCTTCTCGGCTGTTTGAGACCGTCAGATCGAAAAGTCCCCATTTATGTACATCTATGATTTCAGGTTTTCTCGATTGCAAGAGAATAAATGAAGCTTTCAGATTGTTCCGTGAGATGGCTGCTCGATGTGGTTTTGAAGTTAAAACAATTTCAAGAGCTTGTCTTACCTCAATCCTCCCCGAGTGCAGTTCTATGTCAAAACATGGATTGGAGATCCATGCTTATGTTATCAGAAAAGGCCTAGATTCCAGCACATCCATAGGTAACGCCCTCATGGCCATGTATGCTAAAAGGGACGACAGGGAATCAATTTGCAAGATCTTTCAAAGGATTATTGAGAAGGATTTAGTGTCCTGGAACACAATGGCAGCTGCCCATGATTGTGATCAGGCCTTTGAGCTATTCCAGCAGATGCTAGCTGAAGGTTTTGAACCTGACGAGTTCTCTTTCAGCTCTGTCCTCAATGCCTGTGGGCTTTCATCTCATTTTCTCCATGTGACATCACTGCATGGGAGAATGGTCAAAA
Source organism: Apostasia ramifera (assembly GCA_019297695.1). Lineage (NCBI taxonomy): Eukaryota > Viridiplantae > Streptophyta > Magnoliopsida > Asparagales > Orchidaceae > Apostasia > Apostasia ramifera. The sequence goes on along the minus strand of JAEMOT010002625.1, from coordinate 52,572 downwards.
GTGGCTTCTTTCCATCTTTCTTGGTTGTTCAGAACGCTCTTGTGGATGCTTATGGGAAGTGCGGGTGCATATGCGATGCTAAAAAAACATTCGATGAGACAGATTTGGTCGATATCATTTCATGGAACACCATAATCTCGTGCTATGGTTTCAATGATGCTCCCAAGGCGGCCTTCCTTTTATTTCAAAAGATGAAAGCAAGTGGTTTGAAACCAAACCGTGTGACCTTTGTAACCCTCCTATCAGCTTGCAGTCATGCAGGGATGCTCGATGAGGGTTTGCATTACTTTGAGATAATGACAAAACAATACGGGATCATTCCTGATGTTGCTCATTATACCTGCATGGTCGATAACATGGGAAGAAGAGGTGAACTCTATAAAGCCTACCAGTTTATCAAAGAAATGCCCATCGAGCCTGACGACCGTATTTGGAGTGCATTGCTTGTCAGTTGTAGGATCCATGGAAATCTGGAGCTTGCAGAAATAGCAGCAAAACAGCTTGTAGAGTTGAACCCCAAGCATTCGGGGTATTGGGTTCTTTTGTCGAACATATATGCTGATGCTTCTAGGTGGGAAGATGTTGCGAATGTTAGAGCAGCCATGAAGGATGTTGGTGTGAAGAAGTTCCCAGGATATAGCTGGATAAGGGTTGGCCAAAATGAGGTGCGCAGGTTTCTCACTGCTGATGAGTCTCATAGAAATAGCGATGATATTTATCTTGCTCTTGATGGGTTGACAATGCAGTTGAAAGATGAGGGTTATGTCCCGCTTGTAGATTCCATGTTTTCTTCTTGTTTAACTTAGGTATAGATTCAGCATACGTGTTCTACTCTAATTTGCAAGGCTAGAATCCTTATATCAGTTAGAAGTTTGTCTCATAGATCAATTTTTTCCCTCCATGAGAAGAATTTGATTGGTTATAGTCAACAATCAAGAGATGTTATATTACACTTGTTATAATTTGACAATCTGCCTCATATGAGTCTTAAATGTGGCAAACATCTGGAATGGAATGGCCAGCAAATGATCAAAAGGCAAAAAGTTCATAGTCAGAAAAGATTTTGTTCGATTCCTTATCCTACTTGATATTTTGACTAGCTCTTCAAGGCGTAATCTCTTGACTGACTAGCCAACCAACTGTCGCATGGCATTTACATGTGGTGTCCTTGGGTTTCTGTTTCTCCAACAAAGTGGCCACAAGTCCCCGTAAAGCTTTTGGTGTGCTGGTATGATCCATTTTGATTTTGTCATTTCTAATTTAGTTGACCGAATATTCATGTGAACAGCTCTACTATCAAATCGATTCTTTTTATGTTGAATGCGGATGCTCGAGGAGGTTCACCTCTCACTTTTTATGGTCATGCCGTGGTTGAAGGGAGTGATTTTGGTAAAATTTCTCTCAAAAGAATTTGGGGTTAAGCATTTAGAAATTAATATCTCAGATGATTAAGGAAGATATCAACCTGATAACTTGAGTTTTTGTATGAAAGTCAGCCATGATTTTTGAGAAGCGAAGGAACATGTATTTGAGGCTCATTTTGCTTCAGTTTGGAAGAACAATAATTAGTATGTGTTTTCTCATAACAGAATCCTTGTTGAAAGAAGAATTGCAACTGCTGCTTGGCCTGTGATGTTTTTTGTTTTATTTTTTACATTTTCTTTTTGTGTAGAGTGGAATGAAGACTTTTTTGCTTACAATAACTTTCTCATATTGTGAGTTCCTCCAATTTTTTCTTGCAGAAAAGAATGACAAGTAGTTTGATTTGGGATATTGTTGAAGGTTTTATGGAAGAGGGAGAGCGTGCGTGAGATGAGCCCAAAGGTGAGATTTTTAAGCTCTGTATTAAATTATAGGGTAATTTGCATCTGGTTCTCCCAAGGTTTTTCTCATCTTTCATGTAGTTTTATGGATTTCTGTGAGTATTATTTTTAAAGAAAAATTACATTTCTCACTCTTAAAGAATATTTTTTTACTAGTTCAATCTAAAATTAGATATTTACATGTCACTTTATATTTTAAATACATAATAATAAATTACACTCTCTCTATTAATTCGAGAAAAATTCAGCTATTCATTTTATTTAAGGAGAGTAATGTTTAGTTATTCATCTTTGTTTAAGCCTTAAAGAGAGAAAGATTTAGTCATTTATCAATACGAAGAGATGTAATTTATAATTATACATTTAAAATATGATATGATATGTAAATATTGAACTTTGGAGATTAAACAAGTAAAATAACATTTTTAGGAGTGATATGTAATATGTAATTTCATAATTATCAATCCAAACTAAATATATTTATTATATTCTAACTTTTCTGTCTCCCTAACCATCAATTGTATCATCTTTTTTTCTTTTTTTTTTTTCTTGAGGTGGTGGCCTGGGCTATTAAAAACTAATCAAAACTATATTGAGTGTGTCAAGCAGAGGCATATAAGAACATATAGGTATCTCATTAATAATATTTGATAGAAGTGAAAATAATAGTTTTTTTTTTTTAAATTTCACCCCTTTTATTATAATTTTTTTTCACTCTATTTGAAAATCATGAAGATAGTGTGATTTGAATCTTAGATCCCTTAGTTTTCAGGCAAACATTTTCTCCATTAAATTAAAAGAACATCACAAATGAAAATAATAGTTAACTTGCTAACTTGTGATATGTTTATTAAAATCAAATCGGTCATGAGAAATACTGAGAACATAGAGAGTTATATATCTCATGAGGAAAGAAGAAATGCCAGCTAACATATGTGGTGAGTATGATACGCGCACAACATTGGACTGAGAGATGTTAGTTTTCAATCACCATTTCTCGTGGAGTGGGAAAAAACTATTATTTTTTAAGGGCATTTACATACATGTTATCTTATACATACACTTCCAAATAAAGATCAATGGATTCCGGATGAATTGGGAATTGTTATACAGCCTCCAAATACTTCAAGGCCACAGGGAATGCCCAAAAAAAATAGACATAAGAATTTCTTAGAGATCAATCAGAGAAAAATTTTCAAAAGAATACATAAATGTGGAAGATGTGGCTTATTTAGGCATCATAGAAATACTTGTAAAAATTCACTATCTTCAAGTGGGTTCAGCAAAAGCCAAGGAGTTTTGCAGTAGGTTTTATTATGTACAAGCTTTGATGAGTTAAAAATGAGTATTTTATAGTCTGAAATAGCAAGCTGAATACTGTTAAATCTTTTTTGTAAGCTTTTTTCTAAGTTTTGGTAAAAGATTGAACCTTAATTTAGTTTTCTATAAGACTTTTTGTAAGTTTTGTTGTAAGCTGAATGTCATTTCTGTGACCTGTACTATTAAGCAATTGTATTCTGTTCGTGATTCAATGTCTGTCATACTTGTTATATTCAGATATGATATTCAAAATGGTGTTCTGTTTTGTTTTATTTACTACGTTTATTTCAACATATAATCCCATAAAACAATTGAGAGAAATAAAAAGGTTTTTTTCAACACGTAAAAATGTTAGCAGATTCAGGTAAGCAATTTGTTTTTTTCTATTTCATTACAGCAAGCATTGCAAGGACTACACAAATTCTATTCAACCTGTACTAATTACAGCAAGTATTGCAAGGATTATGCAGAGTTTTTGCAGGAATCATAAGAGATTACACAAATTCTTGAATGTTGAACATTTTTCAATCTATTAAAAATAAACATCATATAAAGTTTTATATGCAAATTATCTTCATATTCTGGACAGATTTTTTTATAGCAAATTTTAAATGTTAGGTGTAGCATTGTCATCCACATGTGAAGATTGCTCAATGAAAATATTGAATTAAATAGCAGGCTCTAAGAACAAATATTAACAATCTTATTATTCAAGTTTCATCATATTAAAACTTTCATTGATATGACTAACAACAAATATTCTCAAGTTTCATCTTACCAAAATATAATGTCAACTTTATTTTACCAAAGCTTACATAATAATCTTAACGTAAAATAGAATCAACATCACAATATTAGTTAGGAGTAGCATAACTAATACAAATTTGATAAGCTTCATAATGCTATCTAGTTTCTTCATGTTCTCTCTTCAGATGCGATAATTAGGTACTTCAGATCCATAATTGTGAGATGCGCATCAACCCACTCAAAGAAATGACAATTCCAGCTCTCTTAAAACGTGGGCATCTGTAGAATCATTTGCTTTTATTATCTTCTTTACGACAAGTCAATAATGCACACTCTAGATTGCATCCACATAATACTTGATTAGTATTGCTATTGATTTTGGATGAAGAAGCATGACTTGAGCTCATACTGCCCTGTTAATTTATAACCACTACATAAATATTGTAATATTTTGACAATGAAACTAAGTATAAATGCCCCTGAATCCTAATATTGTGTTGTACTTAATATGCTTTCTTCGAAAGAAACATCAAAAGTTGGATTCAAGAAAATAAATTTACTAAATTATGATTACTTCTCAAAACATTCAAATCAAAAACTTTTACTCTAACTCATAAATTTATACATAATTTTTATCATTCATTTCAAAATTGGTGGTTGATTCTAAATTTCTTATGAATATTATCTTGAATATGAGGGATGCCATTTCTGTTCAAGTGATTTTGTCTATCTTCTCAAAAAAAAACAAAATTATCTATTGCTTTATGATCAAGATGATCTCTACAATTCTTTTTTTTTTTTCTGGCAAATGTAGTCTTGTTCTTCATGGTCCTACTTCTATAATTTAACATATAATCTTTATATAATTGAAAGTTTGTCTATTACTGCTATTGAGTAGTCATGATTTTTTTTTTTAAATGATCTATAAAATAATAAATTAAATAAATAATTGCTTTATTTATTTAGCTATTAAATTTAAAATTCTGTAAAATTAACTAAAATAAATGAATATCTAGTAGAATTTTTAACAATGGTATTGAGAAAATGACTCAGATTTATAAGTTTAAATTTTGTTGATTCAATATTTATTTCATGTAAATTCATAAATTTAAACTTCTTCCTAATAAATTTCTAAAATTTGATATTTTATGTAGGTTTACAAATTAAAAAAAATTATATTTATTGGCTTGTCCTGAAATAGGAGTTTAATTTTAGGGAGCCAGGTGATATTCACCTTTTAAATATTTATGACATGAAAGAATATTAGCTAAAGGGTGTTAATTTTATATAAAAATTAGAACTCGCCTGCATTTTATTCGATTTAAATGTATTTAAGTTTTTAGTTTAGAATTAACTAATTCAAAAATTAATTAATTTAAATCATAATTGACTCGATATATATATAAATAATATTTTTTAAAATATATTTGATAAATTTTTGTATATAAATATATTATAAAATATAATGCCATTAGAAATACACATATAAAATTAAAAAATAAAATTATAATAAGATACTATTTAACTCAAAAATTAAATAAATTTTAATCAAATTTGATTCAGAATTAAAAATTTTAATTTCAAGTGAACTCCACTCAATCCAAATTGGCTCAAAGTTATCCCTCATTGAGAAAAATTATTGAGTTTAGACGCTTAACCACATCAATCATTTGTCTGCCAATCACAAAAAGCCATGTAACTAAGTGGTCCCTGCTTTACGCAAAACACTGCAAATGATAATAAGTTGTTAAGCTACTGAATGAATTAGTCGGCTAGCTAACCAGACAGTCTGGTTGGCTGATTGAACTGTATGGTTGGTTAATCAAACCATCATTCTCTGACTAAACTTTCTGTTTGGCCACCAAGCAAGTAAGTATTAGGTAGGTTTTTATCCAAAACAGATAAGTATAATTAAAAATCAAATAGATATCAATTAAAGAAGATATTGCATGTGATATTTACTATTTCAGATGAATACTTATCTGATCTCAAATTATATTAATTTTTTTGGATAAATATCGATTTAATCTGATAACTAAATGGGCCATCCTGTAAGAGTGAATAAATAAATACCTATTTAATTTTTTAAACAAATATCCACTCAATCAATATTATAACATATAAGTAATACAGTAGAAAAAATAAATTTATGCTGTACATATCAAATTTCATTTCTTGTATTCTGTTAATTAGATTCTCAATTTATTTTAGGGCTTTGGAGCTATTTTATAGAATATTGTCATACCTTCTAGTAATAATAATAATTAATAACTTACTTCCACTCAATAGGTATAAATGAAAGGCCTCAAGTCAGTTAAAATAATAATACTACGGCCACATGAGAACTTATTCCTACTCTATAGGTGCAATAAGAAAGTCTCAAAATAGTAATATTAACAGTATTAGTAAGCTCAAGTTAGGATAGATAATATTTTAAGGTATTTTACAGTACAATTTTTTTTTCAGTCTAATATTTCAATAATATTAATATGACTTATATTAATCACAATAACAATATTGATCATATGTCGATGTAGTATCGTCAAGTCAAAGAGGTAAACATATACATATGGTCTGTTTGTTTGCAAGGTTAAATTTATGAAGGTTAAAATTAAATTTTGATAGAGATATTTTTTTATTAAAAATTATGAATGATGTGAAATAAAACTAGTTATTATGTCGAGATATGTGAGGGATGCGATATAAAGTTAATTGTTATGTTGAGATATGTAAGGGATGTGATATAAGTTAGTTATTATTTTAGTAATGTGTGTAGGATGTGAAATAAAATTAATTTTTAATATTAAATTTTATGTATGATGTGATATGCCTGGTTAAAATTAAACCTGATTAATTTTTAACAGCCAAACAAACGGATAGTAAATTACACGGTATAATAACAACACGATAATAATATATTAACGGCATAATAATAATCAAATAATGAGAGGATGATAATTCATGAGCAACAACAAACAGATTGTAACAAGTTGACTCTCCCTATTTTGATTTCAAGTCGATTTAATTCTAAAATTCAAACATATAAAATCTTTAGGGGTCGTTTGGATTGGGGGCAGGATAGGCTAACCCGGGGTAGCTTACCCCTATTAATAACTTACGCCTGTTGGGGTAAGAAATTTAATGCAGTTTTGCATTTGGATGATAATTTGGGTTAACTAGGAATGGCAACGGGGCGGGTTTGGGTCGGGTTTATAAATTCCCATACCCGCCCCGCTATATATTATTCATTACCCATACCCGCCCCATACCCGTTTTCGTCCCGCCCCGCCCCGCCCCGCTTCTAGTTTTCATAAACCCGTACCCGCCCCGCCCCGCCCCGTTTCCTCGATAACCAAGATTTGCCTGATTACTACTAACAAAAATGCGTTCACTTTTCTTAACTTTTCGTTTAAAATTTGTGAGTGGTTTTCAATATAAACTTGAATTTTTATTTAGGATATTCTTAAATTTAGTTCATGGAAAAACTTCGAATACAAATTTACAAAAAAAAAACTTTTCTGGTTATTAGTAATCAAGTTAATTGGCTGTTTAATAGTTATCATTATGCCTCATGGAATTTATACATTCTACGAACCACATTGAGTGAAATCATTTTCAGATTTAAGTTTATTAAATCGGGTACAGGGCGGGGCGGGTCTAGATGATTCATCCCCGAACCCGCCCCATTTTATAACTGGGCGGGGCGGGGCGGGTGTTGTGGGTAAAATTTGAGTACCCATATCCGTCCCATTAGGGGCGGGTCGGGACGGGTTAATCGGGTACGGGTACAAATTGCCACCCCTAGGGTTAACTTGGGATAATTATATATTCTATTTTACAAATAAATAATTTAATCCAGGATCATAAATAAAAGAAAAGATGAATAATCTGTATTTATGCACAATGTAGTCAAACTTTTAAACAGTTCAATTAATTATGTTGTATATATGTGTAAATTCTTTTTTAGTTTTTCGAACTTTACACAAATACTGAATAAAGAGGAACTTTCATGCAAAAATGCCTTTAAAATTTCGCATACTGCTCAATTATTTCCTTCCTTTTCCGTCTGCTGCCATTCTTCCCTCCCTTGGAGAAAGAGGCCTCCAGATCTAAATCCAATCTATGGCGTCGTCGAAGCTCTGCAGCGGCTCCGATCACTCGGATCTCCGGGGAGCTTCGTCCTAGCTAACTGTTTCCTCTCGCTCTCCAGATCGAGATATTGCGGATCCCAAAACTCGGAGCTTGGGGGTCTCAGATCGGAAGATTTTTCAATAATCTCTGTCAATGGAAGAAGATGGAAGAAGATGACGTTTTACCAGGGAGCGAAGAGCAGGTGATGAGCGAGGTCCATCTTGGCTGTCCTCCTCGCTTCTCCGGTCCTTTCATCACCCACTTCACCTTCCCAGTTCCCCCAAAAGGTGGCGATCCATCCATTTGCTTCTACTTTCTCTTATTATATCTATTAGGGTTTTCTTTTGGTGACACGGGCAAAGTCCAGGATGTGCATCTACTGAATCAGCCGAAACTTTATGCGCGAGGATTCTCAGCTTTGATGATGATGGCGATCTCGTTCTTGTTCGGAGAAATTGTAATTGTTGTTCTAACTTTTTGCTTGCTAGATTGGGTTCAGTTAAGTTTCCCTTTCTTGATGATTTGGATATGTTGACCTACAGTGAAAGAGAACGAGTGCAGGCCTTGCATCCACACCACTGTTGCTTATTGCCGATCTTTCAAAGATGATGATCTCGATCTGAAGCAAAGAAGCCCAACATGTGGTGAGTTCCCATTGAATTTTTAAAGGCATGGATTGGCAGTTTTGTTCCACTTCCTTTCTTCTGCTAAGTTCTTAGGAATTAAGAAAAAAATGGTTACATGAATTTTAAGCTATCTCACGCGTCTTGTCCATAATTCTTGAACTACTTTGGTTAATTGTTTATCTAGCAGGTTTTACGTTTTCTCCTGCAGTTTCTAACTTAATCTCGTTAATTTTGTATTCTCAACATTTTGAAACTATCTTTGACTCCCTTTGAACATGCCTTAAGCCGTTGCCCTTTGTTGTCTGTGCGGTTAAAGTTTAATCCTGAAAGTTGAGTAGTTGATAATGAATTTAAAGTAGGATTATACTCATTTCAGCAGGATGATTTTTACATCGAGTCTGTCATAGTTAGGGTTAGGATTAAAGTTGTAAATTTGATTAAAACTGGAATTGAATTAAAAGGTTTGGATTTGTACACGATTTAATCCCATGTGATTTGGAAATTTTCTCTTAAAACTTGGATTAAAATTTGGTTGAGGATATAGATCCCCAACTTCATGCATCGTAAATCAATGTGGCACACTCTTTGTTGTTGCTAAATGTTATGTTGAGGAAGAGAGAGTACATCATAGCTATCCACATGGACAGCCAAAAGGCAAAAGGTCAAGTCAACAGTTAAGGAAAAGGCCAACATTTTAGAAGAGCATCCGCAGATGGTTGGCAAACGGGTGACCTGAACAGTGGCATTCAAGCTAAATAAAGAATTGACCCTAACATGGCTCCAATGGCTCTCTCTAATATGGTATCCTTCAGATATCTCATGCTGAAAAAGATGGCACACAAACCAGTAAAAGGTCTAACACCATCGCTCAAATTAAGAAAAAAAACCTCATTCGAGCAGAAGGATACCCTGATGGATACAGAATGGTCATTTCGCACAACCGCCCAAGGCTATAAATAGAGTGAAAGGGAACATACAATGGTTGGCTTCTACTTCTCCCACTTGCTAATGCGGAGCTCTTCAACGACTCCCTAAGGCAGTTCAACTCATTCCTAACTAGATAGGACATTGTTTGCTTGCTTCTTCTTTTTCTTCTTCCCTACCCCTTCATACTGTTGTAACTCTCTCTGTAACATACACATAGTGGATTAAAAGCACCACTGAACGACATTGTGGTTTTCCACTTTCACTTGGTTGTCCACGTAAATGCCTGTGTGTTAACTACATTTTTCATCCTTCCATCATCCCTTCATTTAGCCTTTAGATTTTGTTGATGGAAATCGTTTTCAACACTGAAAATACAAAATTTGAGCTGGCATCACAAAACAGTCCAGTTATGTGTGGATTCAATGAGCTGTTAGCCATGTAAAATTACATTAGGTGTCAATTTGTGATTTCAGTTGTAGATGCAGAATATGTAAGGTTAATGACTTGTTAATCATGTTTTTTGGTAATAGCCACCTCTACCATGTTTTCTACTTTGAATGACCAAATATTCTTATGTTAGTCAGATTAACGTGACATTTAGATATGCATAAATTAGTGAATGCTTGTCTAATTTCCCCTGTTTTCGTTATCTTCATCAAACTCTGTACACTCTTTCTGATAGCTCTTACTTGCTAGATAGTGTCAGTGTGAGTGAATGATTCACTCCTGTTAGTTCTGTAATAAAGGAGACAAATGATACTAGTGCTATATGGAAATTGAATTCCTTACCGCCATTGCAGTTACTGGTCTGATATGCAAATTGTCTTTCCAACATAGGATTACATCATCACTTCCCAATGTTGGTTTGCAAGTAATTTTACAAATTAACCATCTCAACTTCTTTATTATAATTACATATAATTTTCTGTAGCAGTTTCCACCTTCCTCTTATTGCAGGTATGGATGGCAGCATTGTTATTATCTGATTACATCCTACATAGAAGTTTCACGTCGTCTGCTTTTGATGATATAACTGCACTGGAACTAGGTTCTGGAACAGGTGACTATTTGAGTCCGAGTTCTCAGTTGCACACTATAAGTATTAGGTTCAATTACATACATATACAAACAAATGGATATATTGCATATTAAGCACCTAGTATTTACAATTTTACATATATATAACTATAAGAAATTATAAATATCATAACACCAGCACTTTTATATTTTCTAGTTGTTTGGGACTGAATTATTAAAGTAAACATCTAATCTTTGTAATAATTATTTTTCTGATGAATTGGATAAAATATCTTTATTTTCTTTTATTTCTTCTATTTTCCTTACATTTCTTCTATTCTTCATCGCTTTCTCTTTTAAGTATTTTACATCAGTTTGGTATCAGATCAAATCTTGTTCTACACTGTAGATTCCAAGAAACTTTAGTTAACTGGGCAGATATTTTATTAGCAATCTACTTGATATTTAATGTTTCTGTTCTCCTCCTTAAGGAAACTCTACTAGCCTTTGGCATTAGGTCCTTAGTGCGGATAGATCCACACAAGCACCTTCCAAGTGTGAGTATAATAGCACAGGGCATATGTTATCGTTCTCCCTGGCCCATTATTCTTGACTCATCTTGATCCCTTCAGAGGCTTTGACAAACCTCCATACTAGATTGCAATATCAATCGTAAAGGACACTTTCTCATTCCGTAGATGACCCTCTCTTACAATCAGAGGCAATTGCATAGTCAAATATGTGCACTGGAGTCATCATCTCACGAGCACCTAACTCGATGGTATGCACCACTTGAATGACATGTTGCTAATGGTGATTCATTGCATCATTTCTAATTCCTTGTGAGATATCTTTTCAGTGACCATGATCCCCTACACTGCTAGTACCCCTCTTGCATTGCACATAGTGCATCGCTTCTCCCATGAAGCCTCACGCGAAGTTTTCACTGACTGGAAACAATTTGTGATCCGAACTTGATGTTTGATCGACCAAGCATTGCAATCTATAGTTGTATCTGCTAGCCAAAACTTTCATGCTTATCGCTCTTGAGACAACTTTCTACTGTTGAACATAATAAATTGATTGAGGATTGTTTGGTAGAGTGAACAAATTCATCTTTTAACTTATTTCTCATTTGGATCTATTCGGACATTTGGTAAATTTTCTAGTTATGCTAGCAAAATTAAGATGGAAAGAGTAAAATTCAGTAATTTGTTTAAGTGGAAATAAAAAAGAGAAAGAAAGAGGGAAACATTTCATGGCCTCGTTTGCTTTTATATTTCAAAGAGACGGAGATAGAGGTAGAAACATAATGTTGGAGTGTCTTATTCAATTAAAGTTCCCAAAGAAATAAGCTTGAAGATAGCTTTGGGTGAAATGTAGGCCGGAAATATTTGCTCCTATGCGTGATATGTGATGAGTGCGATTAAAGGGCTGCACGAAGTATTTATATGAACTAGTCTTCAAAATGATAAGATTTTAATATTCATATCTTACACATGAAGATTATTAAGTATGCAAGTTGATCTATCATTATGAAGTACATAAACAAGTTACTAATGCACAAAAATAAAATTTTTCAGTGATAGTTTAGAAATTAGAGCAACATTATATAGAGTTAAAATCAACCACGATATGTAAGAAATTTAATAAGAAATAAAAAACATTCTCACAATAATTTTTTTGAGCAAACAATCAAAGAAATATGAAATAATAATGGTCCGAAAATAGTTTGTAAATACAATAGTAATAGAAGATACTATGTAACCTAAAAATAAAATAAAGAATGTGAGGAAGACGACGAAGAAAGTGAAGAATACTTGGGAAAACTAAGATTAAAGAGGAAACACGGATAATAAAGAATAATAGACTCAAATCATAAGCTTGATTCCCACGATCATGCCTTAAACTCGAAAGAAAGCGTCAATTGTGATCCCCCTTCTTGTTGTGTGCTAGAATGAATCCACTCCAAAGGCTAGAGGAATTTTTACATCATAGTGACTATAATATCTATAATAATCCTCCAAAAGTCCCTAAAAACCCTTGATCGGACGCTTAAATACCTGAGCAAGCTTCAAACCGATTTCTAGTGCAGTTTGGTCTATTAATTAATTAATTTGTTGGTTGGATGAAGTTCTAACCAGCTAGATCACAATATGAGCACTTGTCCCTTAGATCGTTACCACTTGGGATCATCTGGCCGGTTGGAAGCAAAGGAAAGAAGATGGAGCGCGTGATCCATAGGAGGTGGCCCCTTTTTAACAAACTACAGACCAAAATAACCTTGGCACCATGCTTTATTACCAACGCTACCTGAAATCTTGGCCATTGATATTCTTTAATCCAAGGGAGGTGAAGCTTTAACACCAAACAGAACAGAAGGATGTCGACCCTCATCTTCCCAGTGCAAATCAAGGGGCTGAAGGTCCAGAATGTCCCCAAACTATTTAATTCCAACACCATCCTTAAATAATCTTAGGACATACATACCCTTCTGTAAAACCTGAAATGCTGTTGTGTGCCCACATTACATTATGTAATGCCTATATGAAATGGGAAGCCACGTGATCTCGTTCTAATATGAAGTATGAACAAATATGAAATAAAAATTTAGATATCTATGAATCAGTGCCTCATTTGGGGAGATTTTACAATTTATTCTTGTAGCTATTTCTAAATTCCTCAATAGGCCCAATTTTATCAAAAATATATTGTTTCTGGTCTGCATTAGTCAACTACAACAGATTATTAAAAAAGAGTAGGCAGATTTATTGCATGCTTCCAAGTCAATTGTTTAACATGATTCTCAAAGATAATTATTATTTTTGTTATTTGGTAGTTCGAGATCCCAATTATGATTCTCAATGTTACTGTGATTCTTGTTATTATTTACATCGATTTGCAATTATAATTTTACTAGTTTTTGTAAATTTTATCATTTATTACGACAAACTCTGGTTGTCCTACCATTGTAACCTATACATCATCTTGAGTTGTTATGGGCACCCTACATATTATTCTAATTATGAAATTTGATGCTGCGTGAGGTTGACCTACGGGTGACCTCTAAGCTACCAAAATAAATTATGGGCTAGGTTGGGCTTTACTCGGATAACTTCAACTCAAGGAACTTGGCCAAGGTTTGTCTAGGTGCACATGCAGTGAAGATTTTAAATCCGCTAGTAGACTAATTGCAACATCTTAAATAACTAAATGCTCTAGCTCAAATAGTATGAAGCTAAGCTACATGACACACGACATTAAACTGATTAAACTAAATTAATCTTAATTATGAAAACTTGCATGATCACACAGAGCTTCATGAAAATATCTCAAAGAGATTTATAAAGCTCAATGAAAATCTAGAGACCTTATCTTCTAAGAAAATTACTCATCAAGTAGATAAAGAAATTAACTATCATGCTTAAATCTTGAATTAACTAAAACATGGAGCAAGGAACAATAATTCAAATTATGTTCCAGATTCTCAGTTGACTTAATGATTGTGGTAGTAGAAGTAATTACTAGGTCATGACTGTATGGATGATATTATATTTAAGCAATTTTCATGAAATTCATACTTAATTTTATCAAAATAAAACTATTGATCTAGAATAATTTCAAATTAATGAACCAGAACGCAAGCCCAGATCCAAAGTTCACTCCAACAATATGGTACAGGGATAAAACTCCAAAACAAGATAGTGAATTTAGAAATACCAACGTGAAAAAAATAGAGAAGGGAAGAAATTTAAGTTAACTGAAGCCTATGAAGCACGAATATGACACGAGGACATAGGGATACGACACGACATGACATGGTGATTTTCTAAAAAATTTAAAATATAAATTTAGGGTTCACTTTGAATAAGAAGAAATATAATTTTGCTTACTAGAACAATCACAATAAGGTCAACAATAAAAGAAAGTAAGAGCTCTTGGTGTTGAGGATGAGAGAAAGATAAAGGTGAAGTTAGAGTTTCAAACTTTTTGCGATTGGTTCATTTTCGTAAGGCTTGAGGGCTGCAAGAGAGGAACAAATTTGATTTAGCTTGGTTGGCTTAAAATTTTGACTTATATTAAGTAATATTTTAATAATAATAAGTGATAGATTTTTAATTTTATTAAATAAAATTTTAACAATAATTAAAATATTAAATATTAATAAAAAGGAATAAAGAGGAGATAGATATTTTCATAAGTTTTATTAAAAAATATAATATTAATAAATAAATTTAACATTAATATTAAATATATACATTTTATCCTATACAATAACTACAACAACAACCAAGCCTTAATGCTACTAGGTGGGGTTGGTTACATGTATCCTTTTTTTCTATTGCGCTCTATCAATTAATAAATTCTTATTTTAGTCTAAGTAACTAAGATCACTGCGTATAGTTTTTTGTCATGTCTTCTTTAGTTTTTCTCTTCCTCTTTGTACATAAGCAATATCTAATAATTCAATTTTTCTAACTGGAATTTCAATCGGTTTATGATTTATATGTCTAAACTATCTAAACCGATTTTCTCTAAGTTTATCCTCAATTGGTGCAATACCAATTTTTTTCAGATATAATCATTTCTCATTCTATTCTTTCGTGTATGTTCACACATCTACCTTAACATTTTCATTTCTGCAATATTTATTTTATTTATATGTTTTCTGTTTGCAGGCTAGCATTCAGCACCATATATCATTGTTGGTCTTACTACAGTTTTATAAACTTTACCTTTAAGTCTGAATAGAATTTTTCTATCGCATAATACACCAGAAGCATTTCTCTATTTTACTTATCCTACTTGAATCCTGCTAATAACGTCATTATCTATTTCACTATCATTTTATATGACTAATCCAAGATATCTAAAGCTCTCATTTTTCTTGATAATTTGATCACCAATTGTCACATTATCAATATAAGTGTTTCTTTCTTGACTAAATGTGCATTTTATATATTCAGTTTTTGATCTACTGAAATGAAAACTTTTAGATTCTAGAGCATTTTTCTAAAGCTTGAATTTCGCTTTAGCTCCCTCATTAGTTTTATCAATAAGGACAATATCATCTTCAAAATACAGAGGGTTGCGTTAGTTAGTCGACAGCCAGCGTAAAATTTGTTAAATCAATCATGATATGAATTCAATTTTATCCTATATGTGTCTCATAAATATTTTGTGCCTCAAAAGTGTTCTGCATTGTAGAAGTATCCTAAAAGTGTTTCAAAAGTGTTCTAAAGTATCTTCGTGTGTCTAAAAAGTGTTCTTTAATTTTTTTAATATTATTTTATTAGAAAAAGCCACATGGCGTGTCCAACACGATGATTTTTTGAATTGTCTATGCTTCATAAATTGAAGCCCAGACACTATGAAACCTCAAGTCTCTGTGGATGCAACCTACTGCCACTTTTAATCACAGCCGAACCAATACCACTTGCGTCGAATCCGATCAACCAAAAAACATCATCGCATCCCCTTGTTGTGCTAGTGTTGAATATGTGGCTACTTTCCCAAAATCATCAAGAAGATGAAAGCCCTTTACTCTCGACTCAGTAGAAAGTCCAAGTAGGGTTGTTAAAATTGTTCGAAACTTGAAACTCACTAAAATTTTGACTTGAATCAAACTCAATTTAAGTCTTTTCGAGTCGAGTTTCAAGTCATATAGAAGACTTGAATTATATTTCAAGTCAAGTTCAAGTCATGCTTGACTCACTCGAAATGATGTTTGAGTTGACTTGAAATATGTATATTATATATAGTTAATGCTATTGTAAAACATAAAAAGAATTTGTAGTGGGGAGATGACAATTGATGATCACATTTTCAGAAAGAGCGAGTGATTTAGATATCTTAGATCAATCATACACGATAATAATAAAATAAATAGTGATATTATTAGTAGGATGAATAAAGTGGATGATTGCATCTGACTATTGTATAATAGAAATATTTCATTCAAACTCGAAGGTAAATTTTATAAAACAACTGTAAGGCCAGCGGTGTTATATGGTGCTATATGCTAACGTACGAAGTAAAAATATATAAATAAGATAAGTGTCTCGTAGAAATGAAGATGCCAAGGTGGATGAACTGGTATATGCAAAAGAACAAGATGAGAAATGAATATATCCGTGAGAAGGTTGGAGTGGCTTCAATTCAAGATAAATTTAATGAGAGTCGACTTAGATGGTTTGGACATATAAATTGTAAGTCGATAAAAGCTGTAGTAAGAAAAGTTAGATTGTTAAATCTTGCCCATATAAAAAGAGAAAGAGAAAAGTGTAAAATGACATGACTAAAAGAGAATTTGTTATTTAATAGAATACAATAGAAATAAATAATTCATGTAGTCAACTTCATCTAGTAGGATAAAGGCCTAGTTTATTGTTGTTGTAATGCTATTGTAAGACATGAAGATTGGTTGGGTGTGGTGGTTAATTTCACTCTTTACATATTAAGTAATCCAAGTTTAGTGAGCGCACCCTTATTTTTTCATTTCTTTAATTAAATATAATAAAATAATATTAAAGATAAATTTTATTATTAAAATAAGTTAAAATAAAACTTATTTTGAGTCAATTCGAACTCGATTCATTTCGAGTCAAGTCGACTCAAACTCAAAATAATTTGAGTTCGATTTAGAAAAATTTAAGTCAAGTTCCAGTTGGCCCAAACTCGTTCGAACTTGACTTGTTAACAGCCCTAACTCGAATCATCAACTCAGTCCCCCCTTATAGGTACATGGAGGACCTTATAACCAAGAAGAAGTCGAAAGGGAACTCGAGCTCTGGCATTGCTAAAGCCAGCAGTATGGCCGATGTGGCTAAGGTCGTGCGTCTTATGTAATATCTTTTGTTTGTTTTATGTATGTAATGGACTCTTATTATTAGTTGACTTCTGAATAATGAAGCCACATGTTTTTACCAGGGTTGGCAGGCATAGTTCTGGCACGGGCTGCTAAAAAAGTCTTTCTAACAGGTATTCACTATTGGCTTTTTCTACTTGAACATTTGATATTGATTGCTACTGGTTTTCTTTTCTGATCTCATTCAAGTTGTGCCTCATACTAATCCCTTACAGTACTTGAATACATCTTTCTGATGTGTTTGTGCTATCTTTTTTTCATGAAGCATACAACAGTACTTCTTGAAACTGTTCAAATCTTTAAGTTTTCATCACTGTCTTTGATATTTACAAATAAAAATACTGCATTCATTTGCAGTTGGCTTGTGCGAGCATCCATTAGTAAGTTGATTTTATGTTTTATTGAATGATATTTACCATTGTCATTTTCGTAATATCGCAGATCATGGTGATGAAGTCCTTGACAATTGTGTGAAAAATACTCTTCTTAACTCCAGGTTTCTCAAGTTAAATGAAACTTCTGTTCATGTACGGGAACTCAACTGGAAGGAATCATGGCCTCCCCTCGCTGGAACATATCAGAGGTAATTCTTACAACATATCGTGGCCTCCCCTCTTGGCTTCTGTATGTATGATATCAACAATTTATTTGGTTTCTAGTTCCTTATGATTTGAAATGTTATGCATCCATCTCCATTCTTCTGATTTACCTGGCACGGTGTCTCAAAAATGCTTGAAATAATGTTGACTACGTTGAAGAGGAGCAAGAGGGAGAAGAACATAGTAATAACAACAAAAAACCTTAACCTCAAGCTATTTTGGTGATTTAACTACATGGATTTCTTGTCTCCATTCGGCTGAGCAACACCCTTCAAGAGTGCAATTGATTCAGCCCAATTTTTGTTATCCTATCTTATGTCATTTTGGTCTTTCTCTTCCTCTTTTTAAAGAGAATGAAGTAGAGCAAATAATAGAGACACGCTAGGGAAAGAGGAAGAAGAAGAAAGAAGAGATGAAAATTGAGAAAGATGAGAATTTTGGGAAGGCTATTCAAAATTTACATGATACCAAATATTAGGTTACGAGAATAAGCGTTCTCGTACATACAAAGGAACTAAATTCAATTAGTTTCTCATACATATAAAGGAAGTAGATCTATATAAACAAAGGGCTTTGTAATTTATTTTCTTTTACTGAAAAGTTAATACTTTATTTTTTTAAAGGTATATATCTGATATAATCTTAATTAGTTTCATGTATGTATTCATTAAAAGGTTTTTTCATTTCAAATTTTCAATATAATTGAATA
Source organism: Apostasia ramifera (assembly GCA_019297695.1). Lineage (NCBI taxonomy): Eukaryota > Viridiplantae > Streptophyta > Magnoliopsida > Asparagales > Orchidaceae > Apostasia > Apostasia ramifera. Next base: position 33,805 of record JAEMOT010002625.1, on the reverse strand, counting down.
ATTACCAAGAAAAAATTAATCGGTTTTGGGCCATAACAGGTTCAAAATTGGTAAGAACTAGTAGCCTAAATTGGTCCATATTTGGATTACTTCAGGCTACCAGCAACTGGTTCGGGACCAGTTGCCTATCGGCCTGGATTGGTTCCCATTCTGTTGATTTTGCAACTTGTGGAATTGGACCAATTGTGGTCCAGTTCAACGCGGATGCTGAAATGCATAAGGCATGACTCTAAACATTGAGGCTTGTGGACACTGGTTGAAGCAACAAAGGAAAGTGAGGATTGCTAGGGTTTCTGATGATGGCGATTACGAGTGATTGCCGAGGTTTGCAAAGGGGTTAATTTCTCTCTTTATTTTTATTTTTTAAAAAATTTTCTCTTAAGATATTTAAAAAATGAATCGTAGGATGATAGAAGCTCCAGTAAGGAAAGTTGAATTATTGGATTTTGTTTATATAAAAAGAGGAAGAGGAAGGTCAAAAAAATATGACAAAAAACTATAAAGAATGATCTTACGTATTTAGAGTTAAAAGAAAATTTGTTTACCCCTAATTTTTAATCACTCACTCTTAAAGAGGATTAATTCTTAGCAAAAGGGGTTCAAATAATAACTTAAAGGATCATCAACATACCCCAAACCCCTTAACCACTTATATAGAAAAGTTCTCTAACGGCTAGTACAAACTGTTATAGAATTGCCTTTGATCGATCAAGCAAATAATCGTTGGAAATTCAATGATTTTATTTTAAATGGCTTTGATTGATCAAATGAGCGAAACAACACTTTGCCTTTGATCCATTACTTCATCAATCAAAAGTGTAACTTTCCAAAAAGTTTATTTCAATTGGATTATTATAGTCCAATCGATCATAGATTTCTCAAGCGATTACTTGATATCAATAAATTCTCACAAAGGTTGGTCTAACTCATTTTCAATTAATCTAAACTTAATATAGCCAATATTTAATGATGTCTTAAGTGCTCAAATCATGATCCACACATCTACTAGCACCCTACGGATAATTTTATAATAATTTCACTAAAATAAAATTAATAAATAATAAATTTAATCTTCAATTAAGCCCTTCTTGATTTTCAATGTTTGTTCATTAATCTTGATCGTTCTATTACTTCACTTCAAACTTAAATTCACTCCCAAGCTTTTTTTATTTTAATCATTATGTGGAGCATCAAAATTAGCAATAAATCTTTGGTTCATGTCCAAGTTGGGTTAAATCAAAATTAGCAATATATATATATATGATGAGAAATAAAGTTAGTTAATTGTGAGAATATTAAATAAAATTGGTTGATATATTGAGAATTGTATAAGCTATTTTATTTTTTTAAAAAAATAGTTATGCCCAACTTGGGCATGAACCAAACAGAGGCTCAATAGTTCATTAGTCACTAACTAATTTAAAACTTGATAACAAAAATCAAAACATATAGTTATACTATAATCACAATGGAGGAACTAACATAAATAACAGTATATTCAAATAGTGAGAAGGAATTAATCTTATTGACATTCTTCTGCATAACCCATCACCATGGTAGCACCAATGATTCTTGTCAACTACATTGTTCATGCTAAAGATTTGTGCTTTAAAACATTGCAAGTGTGAATTCATGATTTAAGATGGAATTGCAATAGCTAGCGTGAACTTAATTATAGGAGTATGCAATACAGGTCAAGGTACTCATGGACTTCATCAGAGGTTGCAGAAGTTGAGGGAGCAACGGTTATTTTAGCTGCCGATGTTATATATAATGATGATCTAACAGATTCATTTTTCAGGCTTCTTCACACGATCATGTCACAAGGTCCTGAAAAGGTAATGAAAACATAACAGTGGGGGTGCGCCATCTAGCTGAGTTCTATGGCAAGTCAGCTTCAATTTGAAATTAAAGTTTTCAATTTTTTAGTCAAGTTTGAGTGGAATGAAAGTTACTAGATTTTGATTCGAACCATCCTTATTTTGGATTAAATATGCATTGTGCATACTTGGTATTCAGTTTATTACTATTATCGAATGCGTGTACATATCCATGTCAGTCTACTATTATCAAATGCGTGTACTTAGTATTCAGTTTAATAATTATATGTACATTGTAAATTATCTAAAATCATTTGCACTATATCAATTTAGGGTAGGTGACTTCGAGTTTGAATTAATAGTGCTGGTTTTTAGTTGAGTAAAATTTGGGCATTTAGTGGGCGACTTTTGAGTTTTTGACATAATCATCTCTACTTATTAGTAAGGCATAACCTTTGACTTCTACGGATTTGGTGCAATGTTTTTTGACTCTTTAACTGCAGATTTTATACTTTTTTTTTATGGTGCAGATTCTGTACTTGGCATTGGAGAAAAGGTATAATTTCAGTCTAGATGATCTTGATGTGGTTGCTAATGGGTATGCTAGATTCAGGAGCTGCTTCAAAAATGGAGAAGGTATAATGCTTTCAGACTATTTATATTCAGATATTTCTTCTATATATTTCTAAGGGTAAATTGCATCCAGGACACTGAGGTTGGAAGGCATTAAAAATTAGCCCTAATTTTTTAAAAACTTTGATTTGGATCTTTGAAATTATAGAAGCGCTATTATTAGTCTCCAATTAAGACAATTATTAATTTTTTAGTATTATATTGTATGATTATTCTTAATTATTAACTTTTTTTGGCTTTTTAAAATATAATTTTGAAATATTAATATTAATATTTTAAATTTTAAATTTTAACACGAGAAAGGTAAGAAATGAGAGAAATTAAATTTATATTTTTATTAAATTTTTTTAAAAAAACAAGGATAGAAGAATATAATGGTCTTTTAAAAAATTATAGATAGTTCAAGTTAGTTTAAAAATGATTAAGTTTAATGTTTTCTATCGGAAAGACTTATGGAAATGTGTGATTTTGAAAAAGATACCAAATTATAGTGATTTTATAAGTTCAAGGATCAAAATTGTGATTTTTCAAAAATCGGAACAAATTTGTAATACCCTCCCTACCTCAAGGGCCAGGATGCAATTTACCCTATTTCTAGTGTTATAGACTTGTAGGTGTGTTTGATATTATTTTTGGCATGCAGAATTTAGAAAGCTGGATGATGTTGCACTACCTTGCTTTGTTGGAGATCAAATTGACATTGGTCAGATCCCACAGTATATAAGGGAGTATGAAAGGGGAAAAGATCTTGAGTTATGGCGAATCAGATTTTTCACCAATAAGTTGAAAAGGTATTTTTAATGTCTTTTCTTATTTTAAACTTGTTTTTGATAAATATGCTTTTCTTGAAATCGTTCGTTTATGTAGTAAAAAGTTCGAGGAGAGTGCAATAAGTGGGAGTACAGAATTTCTATGAAGTGGAAAATACAACATCACTACTGGCTAGAGATGGAAGGCAAAGTCGAACAGTTTTTGACGAAGGCACCCCGTAGAAAAGCTTTGTCAGGAGGTTAACAGTGCAAAATAAAAGACTTGGCTTGTTGGGAGAACAAGAACTCTTTGCCTTTTTGTTTTTGTCTTTATTTATAACCTTTGAGTTCATGAATTTACTATTTTATCAAGCTTGAGTCTCCTAGATAATTGGTCCGATTTGAGCATCCTACATGAAACCTTTATCGAGACTCGATTGTTTTTGTGTATATTATGAGTTGGTTGAATAGGTGGATTCTCATTTGAGATATCTTGCTCTTGATCTTCATGCTGATTGATTTTGTTTCTTACCAGCATTCTTTTAACATGTTCGATGGTAGTACTTTGAGTCAGATCTTTTATTTTCCAACCTATTGTGCACCTTCTAGAGCGATGCCCTTTTTGTCGTACCATTTAAAAAAAAAAAAATCATGTTTTGAGTACATTCTAAATATCAAAGAGTAAGTGTTTTGATTTGATGTTTAGGCATTTGAAGTATTTTTTGAAAGTGGTTGATGTTTTATGAAAAACATTTAATTTGATTGCATCTTAAAAGATAATGGATGGCATATAATTTAAAATACACTACAACAACAATAATCAAGCCTTAATCTACTAGCTGAGGTCAGCTATATGAATTCTTTGTTTTCATTGCGTTCTATCAGTTACCAAATTCTTATCTAAGTTTTAAAATACATTGAATTTTAATTAATAAAAATTCAAATATAAAAAGTTTATATGTTAGAGTGCACAATATATCTTGAAACATATGAATTTGAAATAAGAATATTAGGTCTTGTTTGGTAATGAGTTAAAAATTATGGTTAAAATTAGTTATGGCTAAAATTTTAAATTTATTTTAAAAAAATATAAAAAATTATTTTATATCTCATTTCACATAATTTTTAATATTAAATAATTATTTTATTTTATATATAATATACTTTTTAATAAATTAATTAATTTTATTTCATATTTTATATAATTTTTAATATAATTAACTCATTTTATTTTATATCATATATATTTTTTAAAAATAACTAAAAATTTTAACTAATTTTTTTTTTATTACCAAACAGAGGTGTATGATAATAAAGATAAAAGAGGGCAATTGCAATTCCCTAAAAATTTGGTATAAAAGATAATTAGAAATTAAATTTGCCAAAATTTTATAATTATGCTTGAACTTGGGTTTCATAATATTGACCAATATCACTTAATTTTACTTAAAATTAACCTTATTGATTTCGAAATAAACTTACTCGAAATAGCAACAGAGGCATACTCACTTAAAAGAAGATAACTAATGTTTTATTAAAACACAGATTAAGATTCATAAATTTGATGGGGTTTAAATTTTAAAAATTTAGTCTTATTTATTTGGTAGTTTAAAATTAATTTAGTTTAATTTTAAACAGTCATATCACATCATATATAAAATTTAATATTAAAAATTACTTTTATTTCATATCCCACGCACGGTACTAAAATGATAATTGAATTATATCATATTTCTCATATATAATAATTAATTTTATTTTACGTCATTCACAATTTTTCATAAAAAAATATTTCTATTTAAATTTAATTTTAATATTATTAAATTTAAATTTTACAAACAAACAGGCTAATGTGAAATATATAGTAGTGATAAATTTGCACTAAAGATGTTAAGAAAATGGGCTCTAATTTTAATGGGCCATTGGGCTCCGGCCTGTAGTTTCAATGGGCCGTTGGGAGTGGGCCGGCCTCCTAGCAGTACAGCGAGTGATGTGTCAGCTATTCAAACATGCTTCGACTTGGCAGCGAACCGCACGGCGTTCAAATTCACGCAGTTGCGGAGATGATGGGAACGGCAATGGCGTCGGAGTCGTGCAGGAACGGATCCCCTACGGGGGAGGCGGCGTTCGTGGAGGCGGGGGAGGAAGAGATCGACGCCGGAGATCAGTCTGCGACGGAGGCGGCGGCCGGAAGAGGTCCTCGGGCGACTCTGAGGAGTCACTCGCTGGAGCATGCATGGACGTTCTGGTTCGATAATCCATCCGCCAAGTCGAAGCACGCAGCATGGGGAAGCTCGATCCGCCCCGTCCACACCTTCGCTACTGTCGAGGATTTTTGGGGGTAATTTCTCCATTGCCGATTAGGCATTTGATTCTTCTTCACCCCTCACTTTACTCTATCTGCACAGTAGGTTGTGTTGATAAATTTTGTTCTCTCTCTCTCTCTCTCTCTCATCACAATGGTGCATTTATTTTCTTTTTCTAGGCTTTCTGTTGCGTCATTTTCTCTAAGCTATTTGGTCGTCTTTAATTTTACGTTTTGATGATTCAGCAGTTGGAGTGATTGGATTTGTTTTATTACTTGGAATTCGATTAGAAGAACCATTTAAGTCGTGTTAAGGAGAAAATGTACCATGATTGATTTGAGTTTTGTGTTATGTTCAAATGAAGTTGGTGTGAAAGTACAGTTCCGACGCCTATGCTTGGAAGGAAAATATTTGCATTAGGATAACCTTGCTTTCAATGACTACTAAAGAGAAATTTTGTTCAAAAAAGGTTTCCACAAAAATAGAGAATTGGGTATAAGCGATTGGGCTCTCTTCCAAGCAAGGCCTCAAGGTGAAATATCTAAATTACTTTCTATTTTATTACATTATATATATATATATATGTACGTATATATCCACCACACACACACACGACACGCACGCGCGACACACATGTGTGTGTGTGTGAGAGCATGCTCATTTGCCTACACCTGTATGTGTTTACTCTCATGGTTGTAGAATTTATAAGCATTCTTTGATTGATATGCTATGTAATCCATTAATGGATAAAAAATTAACATGAGGTGATTATGCTCATAAATGTGATACATTTCTTTTTTGATGAAAATAAATGTGGTACATTTAACCACAACTACAAACATGTTCATGCTCATAGTTTCTTATTATTACTTTTTAGAACCATGTGCTTATTGTTCAATGAACTAACCTTCAAAATGGTGGAAGCATGGACACCTCTATACATTTTAACGTGTCGTGTTCTCGTGTTCCTATATTGTTTTCGCGTTTCTAAGGTGCTTCTATAATATTGAGCAAAAGTTATTATAGATTACGCTATCACATAAATATTTATCATTTAATTATCACATTCTTTGGTGTGCCTTGCCTTGACTGTGTCATGTAATTTGGGAAGCTGCTATGTCGGCGTGTTATGTTATTTCGTATCCCAGTGTATTTGTGCATGTCCGTGTTTCCTAAAACTACATATAATGATCTTAGAGCAAGTAATTTATGTGTCTGTTATTCACCCTTTGACAATCTCTGCATTCCACCTTCTTATAGAAGTCAAATTTCAATCATTCTTTCATGCAAAATAGATTCAGCATCTGTATTCGCTTGCTTTGACTGGTTTCGTATACTTCCTTTGTTCATCCTAATTTTGGTGAATATGTACTGTTTTGTAATATCAACAATATGCTGATTGTGTTCACCATCCTAGTTGTATATTATATCAGTAATTCTGATTATTTTGATTTAAATATTAAAAATCAGCAAGTTTCCTTTATCTTGCATGGTACCTTAGCTTTACCGATTAACTTTGCATTTCATGTAACAGCATGGGAGTTAAATCATTAAAGAATAATTCTTTAATTAGTTAATGAGATGAGATTAGCTTCATACTTTCTGAGTTTCTGTTTCCTTGTGGGAAAATGGGTGCTGTTATGAAAGGGTTTCATTCTTACTTTAGCATATTATATAATACTCATGTGAGGTGATGTTTGCAGTTCATATTAGCTGTATATATTTGTACAAATGTGAATAACAATGGAGATAATATATTGCATTTAGTTGGAGTAGCATTTGAATCATTCCTAATGAAAGTACTTGTTGTGATTAATACATTTGGCACTTTATACAAGTCATGATTATGAGGAAAATGCAGATCAAATAAGTTTAAAAAAGAGTTATTTTCGATATACTATCTGGTAGTGGAAGCTTGCTATCTAATGATATGCATATTGTGTCAGTACGCATCCAATAAGCTAAATAATAGGCAGACAGGATATGAATAATAAGTTTTCTAATTCAAGATTCTTGATACAACAACAACAACAATAACAATAAACCAAGCCTTTGTCCCACTAGGTGGGGTTAGCTTACATAGATCTTTTGTTTTCATTGCACTTTATTAAATAATAAATCTTCATCTAGCTCCAAATATGTAAGTTCACTCCTTATAATTTCTGGCCATGTTTTTTTCGACCTTCCTTATCCTAAATTCGCTTGGGTAAGATTTAATAATCCAACTTTCCTGAGCTTATATTAGCTTATCTTCAATTGCAGCCACTTTAACCTTCTCGCAGATATACTTATTTTTTATCTTGTCCTTTCGCATATACTCACTCATCCATCTTAGTATTCTCATTTCTGTAACACTCATCTTATTTGTGTGTTTCTTCTTTAAAGGCCAGCATTCAGCACCATATACCATCACTGGCCTAACAATTATTCTATAATTACATTATATATTTAGTTTTAGATCTGCTAAGATGAAAATCTTTAGGTTCTAATATATTTCTCCATAATTTGAGTTTTACCTTAACCTCTTCTTTAGTCTTATCAAAGAGGAGAATATTATCAGTAAAAAATATACACCAGCACACTTTTTGAATATATTCAGTCAAAATCTTTATAACCAATACAGAGAGATATGGACTTAAAGTTGAACTTTGATATTATTCAATTAAATATAAAATTTTTAGTTAAACCTTCTTATGTTTGAACACATGTAACAACCCTTTTATACATATTCTAAATAATTTAAATATAAGTAGTGAAAACTTTTTTTTTAAAACTCTCCAGAACACTTCCCTTAAAACTTTATCATAAGATTTTTTTTTAATTAATAAAAATCAAATGCAGATCTTCTCTCTCCCTAAATATCTCTATTAAAGCTCTCAATAAATAGATAGCTTTTATAATAGATCTGTCAGGCATAAAATCAAACTGATTTTGTGGTACTCTAGTATCATAACGTAATATATGTTCAATCACCCTCTTTCACAATTTTAAAGTAGGACTCATTAACTTAATTTCTCTATAGTTAGCGCAATCTTGTACATCGTCTTTATTCTAATAAATAGGTATCAATGTACTCTTTATCCATTCAGCATCTTTTTAGTCTTTAAAATAATACTAAGCAACCTAGGGAGTCAAGAAACTCTCTCATCTTTCATACATTTTTAAACGTCTATTAGAATGTCATCTGGTCCAATTGTTTTTCTACATTTCATCTTCTTTAAACTCTCCCAACTTCAGCTTTGCTTATATGCCGGATGTAAAAGCAATTATATTTTCTTTTTGGATGCTAAAATCAGTAAGATTAATTGTATTATCATAATCATCATGAAAAGCTTTTCAAAGTGGCTCATTTATCTGTGTTGAATATCTTTATCTTTAAAAATTACTTTGTGATCTATATTTTTAATATATTTTACACCAGTAAAGTCTTTAATTTTTTTATCTCTTACTCTAGTAAGCTTGTATATATGTCTTTCTTTTTTTTTAGTATCCAATTTTTTATAAAAATCATCAAACACTATCTTCTTTGCAGTACTGATTGCTTTTTTTAATTCTCGTAGAGCAATTTTTGTACTTTTCTAAAAAAAAATTATTTTTGCATTTAAATCAGTATTTATAATAGATTTTATTTTTAAATTTTTTTTGTATTTTTTCTTTCCACCATCAAGTTTTTTTATTGTTTGGAGCTTTTCCTTTAGATTCTCCCAACATATTTTTTGCAGCCTTATAAATGCAGTTAACAACCTCCAATCACATAATTCAAGATTCTCGATACAATTAAAAAAATTGTCTTGTTTGGTTGCATGATCAAACTGGTTTGGCTAAAATGACCTTCACATTTAAATATAATAATAATAATTTTTTTTTGTGTCTTGCACAAAAAAATTTTATTTTATTGCACATTTTGCACAATTTTTAACATAACTTTATTTTACATTGCACACAAATCTTAAGAAAAATTCAAAATTTTCATTCTAAAGAACATTTTGGTCATGTTACCAAACAGGATAGTTGTCAATTTTAAGCACAGTCAAACAATATGCTTTTGGGAATGCTCCAATATAACTAAAATATTGAATTGATCAATTTTATTTAGTCATCTAAATCATTTCTTTCAAGTCTGCGCAAACCTAGAAAAGACTTGGAACTGAAAACACTTAATTCCTCTTTACTGGGAGGTATTTATTTGTTATAAATGAACTGAAAAAATAATCAATTCCTAGCTTCAATTATACTGCTCTTCAGGGTAATCCCCACATCATCTGGTTTGTTTTTTACTGTTCATAATTCAGAGCCAACGCTCATGAAGGAGTTTATCATCTTTTACAAGTTTTTAGCATTGTTTCTTCCACGTCATTGCTGAACCAAATGAAGTGTTCTTACATCATGCATCAGCATTGCCAACCTTCACTAACTACTGGTTTGCAGTCTATATAACAATATAAATCGTCCAAGCAAGTTGGCTATAGGAGCTGACTTCCATTGCTTCAAGGACAAGATAGAGCCAAAATGGGAAGATCCTGTCTGTTCAAATGGTGGGAAGTGGACAATAAACTGTTCCCGAGGAAAGGTTGATAAGTGGTGGTTATACACGGTGTGCTTCACAATTCCCGCTTGGCTTCTGGATTCTTTTGCTATGTTATGTGCATAATAAATCGTTTTCTCTTGTAGTTTCTTCTTAAAATTCCGTTTTTCCTGCCAGTTGTTGGCAATGCTGGGTGAGCAGTTTGACCATGGTGATGAAATTTGTGGGGCTGTTGTCAACGTCCGAGCAAAACAAGAGAAGATTTCTATATGGACAAAAAATGCTTTGAATGAGTCTTCACAGGTAAGAAGTTGAAGCCCCGTAAACTGTTTGATGAGTAATTGGTCGACATTGATGTTCGTTTTATTTGTGATCATGAACTAACCTTAGGCATGATTTATATTTCAGAATTGCATGATCATTTTACCGAACTCATATATTGGGATGAGGAGGTGCCACTACTTTTTGCATGCAATCAACTCTTAAATGTAATATATGACATCAGCTTGGCATCCCACGTTGATGTAACCGTAAGCCCATCATGCATCAAGTGTGACAAATAAAACTGAGGCGATTCCAGGGTGCATCTTTGTACTTTTGTATGATATGTTTCATATACATAATTAATTTTACTGGTAATAACTATCTACCTATGGCTAGAACCTATGAAGTACAATTACGATACGACGATATAGATAATATACGATATAGATATGACGATACGATAAACTCAAAAAAAATAGAATACAAATATGTCAGGATACAATAAATATATATATATAAAGTATTTATAGGCTCGACTGACATACAGAAGTTAAGAAGCATGACCGACATCCGATGAAAACAATGACTAAGTGTTAGCTGTAATAGAAAAATAGCAGTGTCACCGATATCTGTGAGACTGTGAAAAGGGTCGGTTGAAGTAAAAGAAGAAAGCTTTATAAATATCTGATCTCATTCTACTATCAAAACTTTAGCATGCATGAAGCTGATGCTTTCTCAATTGCATGTACATGATATGTTATTCTCCTATTGTTAATTATCTAGTCTACGTTTAAGTTGTCTTTTATGTATGTACTATTCTTTTTTTTTTATTGTGTGGGTTGGACTAACTAGTCTAATATATTATTTTCTAATTAGAAATATTAAGAAGTATTAGATAAATATCAAATAAGTATTAAATTTTTTGTTTAAAAAAATAAAAATTGAATAATATCTACTAAATTATTTTTTCACTAAAAATTTAATATCTACTAAATGTGCATTGCAAACTATATTCGCTATTTTTTTGAAATTCATCTTCTTTTTATCTTCCGTACATTTTTTTGGTTAAATACATCATTTTAGATTATTTAAGTTTAAACTATAAAGTTAGACTCAATCTCGTTTGGTTCGAGGGTTAAATTTTGAACAAGAGAAAAAAGTATTTTATTTTATAAATTTAATGGAAAAGAAATTTAATTTTATATTGAGAAGTGTGTAAAATGTGAAATAAAGTTAATTCTAATGTTCGTATTTGTGTTGAATGTGAAATAAATTTAGTTTTTACAGTTAAAATTTGTGTTGGGCTGAAAAACAAGCCTGAACCAAACGAGCCAAGTGTCCTTTAAGGGGAACTTCTATGTTGGAATTCACGTAGGAATTGAAGTAAAAAATGAAACATTTTCTTTATGGAACAAAATTTTTACTTTTTAACTTAAAAGCATTAAGCAAGCATGGCCTTCATTGTGCAGATAAGATTGCAATGAATTTATGAAGCTCAAATTTTCTAACATTTTGTTATTGCAGATTAGCATTGGAAGGCAGTGGAAGGAGTTTCTTGACTACAATGACACCGTTGGGTTCATACTTCATGTAACTTCTACAATTTTTTTTTCTTAACTCGATCATAGCATGTAATACTTTAAAATCAAAAATATAAATATCGAGTACACAAAAGGCAATCCTCAGCGAGGATTAAACAAAAATCGGGTAGGACGGACAAATTCTGGTCCCACTCGACATCATCATGATAAGAAAACGAGCAATATAATCGGTCACTGTAAACATTAGAAATTCTAAAAACCTTTTGCATTTATTCATGCTTAGAAATTGCATGTAGTTTATAACTGAATGCATTAAGGCCTTGTAACTTTCCCGAGCCATTTCTTTGCAGGATGACGCGAAGAAGCACGACAGATTCGCGAAAAGCAGGTATCATGCTTGAGCATTGTGAGCTTACTGCGAGTTCGTGGCATGCCAAAAAAAAATTATCAGTATTTCGGAATGTAACGTTGATTACAACTTTGTCAAACGTACATGATAATCTTCTGTTTTTACATTCATTGAATTTAATTTTTGGGGTTTTTACATACAGGACATGAAATTTACACGAAATTACGCATTTCAACATCAATTCATAAATATTACCATTATCACACCATATTCATTTAAATTTTACACATTTCACATATTTCACATATTTCATATACTTTATAATATTATATATAAATTAAAATGCATAAATTCATTAATATTTAAATTCTAATATATATCTTTATTTTTTACTGNTTATGAATTGATGGTGAAATGCGTAATTTCGTGTAAATTTCATGTCTTGTATGTAAAAATCCCTTAATTTTTTTGGTTAGATTTTATTTGTGGATTGCGTTCACTGTTGAAGCTGATGAAAATGAATGAAACTGATGCCTGACTTTTGGCCTGTATTAATTAGCAGGATCGTTGAAATAAAACTTATTTATTATCTAAAATTTGATAAATTTATTGATTTATTGAAGATATATAATAATTTTATTATATTATATTCATTTAAGCATATTATTGCTAGAAAACTTGACCCATAAATAGGAGGAGAATGATAGCTTAAGCTTAACTTGTTTTGTAGTTGGCTCGAGTTCAGAATGTGGCGCAAATTCATAACTCGAGCGAGCTCTAAATTTAATTGAGTCATTTTTGAGTGCCCCCGGAGAACTGATAATTAGTTTTTTATGTAGATAATGAATATTTTCTTTATATAAAATAAATTATATTATTCATATTGTAAAAATAAGAATCGAGCTAGCTTGAACTTGAATTAATCAAATCTGACCATGGATTGAATTAGATAAAATTTGAATTGTAAATATAATTTGTGGTAAATATCACATTCAGTCCTCAATTAAATAATTGTAACAATAATCTAATTGTTTCAATTATTAAACCGAATAAAGTTTTATATTGACAAAAAACAACTCTCTTTCTGTTAGACTAAAATTTTAAAATAATCATATTTAATTTGTTAATTAATATTCTTTTTATCATAAAAAAAAAATTAGCAAATAGAAAATAGTTTGGAATATCTACTCTTATTTTTTTAATTAACTTTAAAAAAATGGGTTCAATGGATAATCAAACAACTCCACCCGATAGAAGTCCTCCAATTATCTGGCAACTCCCTATTTATTTTTATTTTGGAGCATTAATATGCATATAATTTCAAATTTTAAATATTACATTCTTATTCATGTAAATAATAATCAAAAATTTTTTAGAATATAGATAATTATCATTTTTTATATTAAATGGGTGGAACCTTCTCCTGAAGCAAAACTATTTTTTTTCTATAAAAAAAAAAACATTTTTCGGCCTTGACCTGTAGAGGCCCTCTCCTCTTCTCACACCCTGTTTGATGCGAGAATCAAAACAGGACCAAAATAGTACTAGTTTAAAAAATAATAATAATAATAAATAAATTATTTTAATTATTCTACATAAATTTTAATATAAAAAATAATATTTTATTTCACATATTCAATAATTTTTAATAAAAATATATATTTTATTTCACATCTTAGATCAAAATACTCGATTTGAATATTTTAATCTAGAATGTGAAAAAAAGTTAATATTTTTATTTTAAATTATTGAGAATATAAAATAAAATAATATTTTTTATATTTAAATTTATATAAAATAATTTAAAAATTTATTTATTATTATTATTTAAATTAGTACCATTTTAATTTGCTCCTGTTTTAATCCTCACGCCAATCTCAGACGCTGGTGAATTTACCCAAATTTTAAAAAAAATGATGAGGATCTGGAGGGAGGGAGGGAGAGAGAGAGAGATTTGATCGAACTGGTTTGCTACGCGGTTCGCGATTATGGGCTAGGGTTTGATCCTCATGATTAAGATCCGGAGGGAGAGAGATTTGACCGGGAATATTGATCGGACTCGTTTGCATGACTATGCGGCTCTCGATCACGGGCTAGGGTTTGATCCTCCTGCTCATAATCCTTCGTCTCCGTAGCCGTGACTTCAAAGCAAGGTAAAGCTTTCGATCTCTCTTTGATCTATTTGTCAGTTAATCGAATCCTGCTGCGCATTCTCAGCTTTTCTCCTTATTAGGTGGAAAGGCGAAGCCTCTCAAGCAACCCAGAGTTGAGAAGAAGGAAAACGATGAGGTAAAGAGAATGTTTTCCTTAATTTTTTCAAGAAGTTTGTTTGCCTTTGTTGATGGTGTGGGGCTATTGCTGGCTAGCTTTAGCTAATCTAGCAAGCTATAAAGATTTGTCGTAATTGTTGTAATAGATTAAGATGCTTGTTAGCGTTTTCTTTCGTCTTGGAAGCTAAGGATCAAATCGTGGTTAAAAAAACTCTGCGTGGAAAGAATGAATGCCATCGTTTGTGAAGTTTATCCCTGAAGTTAATCACGAACTTCAAGTAGTTTCCGTTTGGGAATATCGCTTGAGGCAGCGGATGTTGGTTTCCCTTATAAAAGTGAAAGGTAGTTCCCTGCATTTGGATCCTTGTTTCACGCATGTCCACGAATTTCAATTCCTTTCCAAAGAATCCCTGAGATAGCCAGGTAGAGGTGGCAATATATGAACCGACCCGTGAATCCGACTTACAAATTCTAAGTATGGGTCATAAAATTTGACTTTTCTATAAAGGGGTCGGGTTCAGGTTGTATATAATCGGGTCAGTTTGAGTTACTCATTTATAAACTATTGTTCTTTACACTTGCACTATTTTGGTCTGGTTAGATCCGAGTTTAGGTCAAACTTGACCTGCCAACCCATTTTGTCACCCTTATCCTGAGGTTGGACTCCTATTTCACAAGAGAATTTGAATTCCTTTCTAATGAGTCCTTGAGATATACAATGTTTTTGATGCAAATCCTTAAGGTTTGACTCCAATTCATGCAAATCCATAAATCTTGTTGAGACTTCACTTAATATAGGAACCCGGATGGAAAATGTTGTATACATCATGGATCTATTAGAAATGAATTCAAATTTATGGGCCCACATGAAATAGGTGACCAAACTTAGGGACACATTAGGAAGGAATTCAAATTCGTGGACCCAGATGAAACAGGGATCCAACCTTAGGATCCTAAATAATATTTTCCCAAATTGTAATTCTTAGATAGTTTCAACTGCGGTTAGGCGTGGGCATATCAATTTACTGTTATATTCAAAATAGCTTCTTATGTATGAAATCCAGTAGTTAGCCTTCATGCTTGTCTCAGTTGATATATTGGGCTTCATATTTTCACTATAAGAGATTTAAAAGTAGTAACTAGTTTGGCTTCATATTTTCACTATAAGAGATTTAAAAGTAGTAACTAGTTTGTATATAAATCGTAATAATCATAAAGCTAAATTGAGCTAGTAGAATGAATTGTTCAAAGTCACATTGGAAGTATTTCTGCCAGATTTTTATCGTGCTCAGAAAGAAAGAAGGGAGCTCAAATTGTCTAGTATAGTTTGTAAGAACTCCTAACATATTCTGAAAAATGCTCTTGTATGATAAGAAATGCGTATAGAAATATGATTGGTTTATTTTCCCTTTAATTCTATGTATTTTTGAAGGAGAATTATTGTTACGACCCCAACCCGACACCTGAGCCCAATGCAGCTGATCAAATAAATAACAGGGCAGTACCGAGTAGCATGACAGAATAACTTGATATGATAACACAACTTTAATCTAACAAATAAAATTCTAAACATACAATTAGCCTAGATTATTTAGAATAATAAACGTCGCATGTATGTCAACCACAACTTAACCACACCAGTAATAGATATCCTAGATCGATTTATACAGCACTTATGAGATATCAACTTTTTGAAAAAATGCAAGTTGTCTAATGAAAAAAGCATTTTGGATATTGTCAATTTCAGCATTTCATAATATTCTTGTTCAACCTTCTCTATTGTTTGCTTTTTTTCCTTTTTTTTTTGCTTTACGGACCTCCATGATGCCGTAAATATTGATTGCAAAGGCTGTGGCAAATTGCAAATACTGAGAAGTTCTTGCATAATTTTCTTTAATGAACATGTATTTTGCATATATTTGTTTACCGTTTCTGTTCCTTGTTGGTCCTACTGAAATCCTCCACTTATGAATAAAGCACTTATTATATCTCGAATTATGTTTATGAGAATTAGTATAGAAATTTCTCCTAACTATGTTTGTCTTGCTTGTCTCTATATTCCCAAGAATGTCGACAGGCCATTTAGAAACATCTTTAAATAATAATATCAGCATATAAAGAAGTTAGTATTGTTATTATCTCTGAAAAATTGGTTATTGCGAATTATGTATCTTGAATTTATACTAGTACTTAATTTGTGTTGGGTGGATGCAATTATGAAAAAGGCTGGCAGTGGAACATGGGTTGTTGAGCAGGAATTGAATCAGGTAATCTTTTGAATGTGCTTTTCTTCTAATCTTTTATAGACAAAAAAAAAATCTCCTTGCAACTGCCATATGAATTTGTTTACTTGATTATTAATAGTATGTAATATGTTATCATATTCGCTCTTTGAAATGCATCTACTTATAGAGTTTGATGATGCTGATAAGTGGAATGGTGCATATGTGATAGGAGAGACCAACACGTAGGTCACTACTATTCTTGCTACTTATTCATCTTTATCTGTATTGCTTTTCCTTATAATGCCTTATTTAGCAAACCTAAAGCAATAGGTTTATGATGAATGCTCAACGAAATAATATGCAGGTATATTTTGCTATTGCAGCATATGAAAAACATTAGAAATAATCTTTTATTATTTATTGATTGCAGAAAAATATCACTAAGATTTAAAGACAAATTTTATAGGATAGTGGTAAGATCAGCAATACTATATGGTGCTGAGTATTAGCCTACAAAACAATAACATATGAACAAAATATATATAGCAAAAATGAGGATGTTGAGGTAGATGAGTGAGTATACATAAAAGTATAAGATAAGAAATGAGGACATTCATAAGAAATTTGTAGTTGCTTCAATTGAGGATAAGACTAGAGAAAGTTGACCTAAATGGTTTGAATATATATATATAAACTCTTGTAAGAAGAGTTAGGTTATTGAATCTTGCTCGAAAAAGAGGAAGCGGAAGATTATAAAAGAAATTGTAAAAAACTATAATGAATGACCTTGCATATTTAGAGATAAATGAGGAGTACTTATTTGATAGAATGTAATGGAAATAAAGAATTTATGTAGCTAACCCTACTTAGTGAAATATAAGCTTGATTGTTCTAATTATTGTTGAAATTGTTAGTTCTTGCAATCTCATCACAATACATATTATCACTTTCACATCACTACATCAGGATTGTAGAGCACTCATTTGGTCTGCATGTTCATTCACATATTACTTGCTTAAGCTGACAAAAGAAAAAGAATATGCATAAAAAAGAATTTATTGGAAAAGAATTTACACCTTAATAAGGAAATTAAAGATTTAAAAAGGTATTATTGCAGTTTTTGCAGTAAAGGAATTAAATATTTTAAAGTATTGATTATGCGTGCGCGTGCGCACACGCACATACAGCAAAAGTTCAAGACTTTATATGCCTTGTAGCATGTTTAATTCTAAAAATGATGTGTATCTTTTGTATAAGACTATTAAATACTCCATTTGTCATTAAACGCTCAAATATGATATGATCTTTTATCGTCTAATTTTATGTTATATTCGTCTAATTTATTCCATTGTTGTGGTTATCCAACTAACATTTGGTTTTTTTAGTTTATTTATGGGGAGTTTCGTTCAATATTATCTCAATGTTATATCATATTATTTAAAAATAATAATTATTTAGTTTGTCAATATATGGAGATAAAATTTTAAAAAAATTATAGAATTATCACTTAAAAATGATATCTAAATGTCAAAACATCAAAATAATATTGAACCAAGCGCTTTCTTAGTAAAATATTATTTAGAATATGTATCATATTTTACTGTTATTATTCTAAATGATATATATGTGAAGTAATAGATCAATTGGGAAGGAATAAATTTTTAGATTCTAATTTTAAGCAATATTTAAATATTTCAAATAATAATAACTTTGATAATATAATTATATTAGTATTTATATATATTAACATAATTTGCAAAAAATAAAAATATTAACATAATTTTCTCATATTAAGTATTGTTTGTTTCAAAATTAACAAAAGCATATTTAAAAGACATTCTAATAACTCATTAATAAATTGATCAATTATCGTTTAAACTCTTAATTCACTGGATTACTTAGTGGATTAGAATTTAATTTATTAGATAATTTAGTGAGTTAAAGCCTTAAATCATAATTGGTCAATTTATTAGTCAATTATTGCTCAATATATTTAAAAACATGGATCAGGAAACACATTGGTAAGACATTCAGTGATAGATAACTATTCATTGAATCCAAGCTTGCTTTAATTGATATAATTCCTGCTTAGCTATCAGTTCTTCCTTGGTAGGAATAGAGTTTTTGGATTAATAAATTCCATTCTAGTTTACTTCCTCAGCAAGAATGTCTCTTTAAGGAAGAAGGGGCAAACCCCAAAGGACTAACATGAACCAGCCTACCTACAAACCCCATTCATGAGAACCTTATAGAAATGTTACAGAAGAAGAGGAAACATTTGTGTGAGAACCACACCCAATAATCTCGTTGCTCAGAGAATGAAGACCTCGTATGAGATAAACTCTGTGGGATTCTAGGTGCAGATCCAAAGGAGATGTAAATGTGACCATGCATCTCTTTCCTTTAAACAGGAGAAAAAACATAATGTAATGAGATTTTTCCAAAAAGAAATTTAGTGAAACCTAAAGAGTTCTATGCAGACTTTGCCTTCTTCCCTTGCCTCTTTGCAATCCTTTGATAAGTGTAAAATCGTAAGAGAGGCAAATAGTAAAAATAACTCCTGCTTGAGAGATTCTATCACTGTGTATGGATGACAGAGGGGTCAAATTATACATGTTTTATTTCTTTCTTTCCTACATAATGTGGCTGACATTTTGGTCCTTATTTTCCGCTCGCCTGGAAGGGACAAAAGAAACATCTTGTTTTTTATTCTTCTGATCTCTAGTGAACCTCTCGGTAGAATTCGAACCCAGATGAAGTTCTGACCATCTGTCAGAGAAAAAAGAACGAATTGATCTTGTAGGATTCCCAAGAAATTCTTCGATTTCTTCCGTAAGCAGATGATTATTCATCCGCTTCTCAGGTCTTTTCTTTTGATTCCCTTCCATCATTCCTGAAGCCCCATAGGTTTGTTGATCCTGTAGAATCTGACCCATTTTCTCATCGAGCGAGGGGTACGAAA
This sequence comes from Apostasia ramifera, assembly GCA_019297695.1. Classification (NCBI taxonomy): domain Eukaryota; kingdom Viridiplantae; phylum Streptophyta; class Magnoliopsida; order Asparagales; family Orchidaceae; genus Apostasia; species Apostasia ramifera. The sequence continues at coordinate 14,161 of JAEMOT010002625.1, read as the reverse complement.
GAAATCTGATACTATGTTAGACGATTTTTATTAGGAGAGGGATGTGCCTCTTTTCGTTACTTTTTGTAATATCTTTAAAAAAGATGCTGGTTGATTATTGTATTTTTTACACTGTTTTAATTTAATGCTATGTCAATGACAATCTTTCGGAGAGCACCAGCTCGGCCTCTTGTCAACCTTTTTCTCTCCCTATGGTTGTTTTATACTATCATGCTGTTCTTTACAGGCAAGTTCTAATGCATAGAATGGTTTCTTAAATTTGATGTTGAATTACAATCAAACTAAGTTGAATTTAAATCAATTAAACTTCAAATCATTTATAAGCGACCTAGCAGTTAACAAATCTACCAGTCATATATCACAAACTTGATTCATAGCCAATTTTAATTAGCTTATTGGAAGTTGATGTCTATCAATACTCTGAAAATTTAGAAACGAAGGTATGATTTTGCTCACAAAGATGCACATCAGATATCTTCTTCACGTCCTTCGGCGTTGGAGGCCGCGCGATCACCTTCGTTTCACCGGGTATGTGCGACACGGTTAGGGAATCCTGATGATGCTGCTGCAGCAGCGACAGCAGTAGTAGCTGCAAAGAAATGAGTAGAACCAGCTGCTGCCGCGGCAGCAGCTGCGTGCCGGTAAATCCCACTGGCTGCCCCATAATACGGCAGCCGTGGTGCCATCGGCTGCCTGTTGCTGGCACCAGGAAGGACGGCGAAAGCTCTCTGCTGCTGCCGGGATGCTGACTGGGCGGGAGAAGAATGCATTTGAAAGTTGCTGCTGCTTACGAGGTACCTTGCCCTCCTATTCTCTTCTTCGAGCAGCTTGAGCTTCTCACAGATCTACATAAAGTATAAGTTGCTCCAATCAGCGATGTTGTATCTATGGATGGAATTGGCTTGTGTTAGGTTTAGAGAACTTCACATGCCTATTTATAGATGATCGCCGAACTATAGTGTTAGTATTTAGGAACATTTACATACGTAATACTTCATATCATCATATTTATATATTAAATAATTTTTTTAAAAAATTATACGCCACACACCTAAAAATTATACTCTACACAACTAAAAATTATGCTTTACATATTTTTCTTATACCCCCACACAATTTTTCTAAAATTGTAGTGTAATTTTTTGAAAATGGGTGTGATACACGTAATTATAGTAATATGGAGTATTATGTACGTAATTTTTTATAATAAAAATTTATTTTATGTCAAAATTACGATGTTATATGCTAACCGATTGGTTGGGAACTGTTAAAGTTTAAATTTGTAAGTTATGATTCAGAAATAATTTATTATTCTAACACATTTTTGCACACTCAAAATTTTTTGTTTTATAGCGTGAAGCTTATGATAGTTATTTTTTTCTTATTTCAACTTTAAGTTAAAAGATAAATAGGGTTAGCAAAATTTGAACTTGAGGCTTCACTTTAAAATTATGTTAAATTTTTTCGTACCAATTAACTTAAAATTAAAATTAGAAATAATTTTATATTCTAATAATATTTAAGGACTGGTTAAATAAATTATTTTATGTAACTCAACACGTCTAATTATAATTTTAATGAAAGAATTAGAATTATATTATACCTTTGGTCTAAAGTTTCTAGTCCAACTTGAATTGGTGTCAATTAATGCTCGTTTTGAGCCCTCCATTTTCCTTGAGCTCAAGCTCCTACCCAAGCTGAGCTCTAGATTACAACCAGCTCCTTCGTCTGCATGATACAGAAAAATAATGTTTAAGCCTTAAAAAAGATCAAAAAAAAAATTAAAGATATATCATAAATATTTAGTTGAATGGACCTTGTAAATTGATTTTAACTTATAAAAAATCTTGATATTAATTCTTGAGGTTATAAAAGAGTTATAATTTTAGTCTATTTTTTAGAATATTATTTTTATAAAATATGATATTTAATTATTTTTTAATTAATTTAAATTATTTATATATTTAAAATAACTATCTACCTCTTCAACCTTACTTATTTCTATTAGACTGTTTTTATTCTAAAATATTAAAAAGAGAAAGGTTAATAATAATTTTATAGTATAATAATAAAAAATTTATTAAATATATACAATAACACAAAGCATTAACCTCACTAGATAAGGTCGATTACATGAATTCTTTGTTTTCATTACGCTCTATCAAAATTCTTATCTAAGTTTAAATAACAAAGATCACTTCTTATAGTTTTTTGTTATGTCTTCGTTGGTCTTTCTCTTTCTTTTTGTATATGAGCAAGATTCAATAGCTCGATTTTTCTAAATTGAAATTAAATAATAATACTTTTATAATTTCAAAAATTTAAATCAAAATTTTTAAAAGGTTGGGATTGATCTGCAATACTTTTTAAATCTCATATGTCTAGATGCAATTTAACTTCTCTCTCTACATATATACATATATATATATATATATATATATAAGGATAATTACAGACATGCCACACAATTTAGTTTTATTTATGTCTTACCTATTCATTCTTAATTAATTACACTATACATACTTAAAATATTACAAAATCTTACATACATATATTTGAGTTAAAACTTAATCAAAATCTATTTGAAAAAAAAAATTCTGTTAGTAAATCATTAAAATTATATTTTTACTCTTAATGATATATATTTTTCTCTTCCTCAATATCACACTAAAGCGTTGATTTGTCCTAAAATCAATTCACGTCGTGGATGTCTTCTTCCTTTGTCGTCACCTAAACATTAAGATTTTAGGATTTTCACTCAAAATATATTTAAATATTCTTAAAATAATATGATGAACGATTCAGATTTTTTATAATTTAATTATAGTTAGGTTATTAAAAAATTATGATTACTCATTATAATAGAAATAAATTAAAATGTGTGTATGTAAGATTTTATAATATTTTGAGTGTGCATAACGTAATTAATTAAGAATGAATAGATAAGACATAAATAAAATTAAATCGTGTGATATGTCGGTAATTATCTTTTTTTTTTTTAATATGTATGAAAAGTTTACCTTTTGGATTGAGTTCCTTTTGGTATATACTTGGATCAAAGTTGGTGACGGCATCCTTCCCATTGCATTTGATGGAAGCTATATCATAAGCTCTGAAAAATCCAATAAAAAAAAATTAATATTAATGTTAAAGAGTCTTATGACCAATATATAAGTTTAAAGAAATTGATCAGTTAGATTAAATGACATAATATTTGTAAATTAGATGAGTTCAAAAAATGATAATTTATTTTCGAATGAAATTTGGTAGAGATAAATAAAAATATACGTGTTAGTTGTAATATTGATAAGTGAATATGTACGAAGCGTATGTAAATTTTTTAAAAAAAATATGCGACATTCAAGTCCATAGCATATTGTGTGATCCCATGAACCGACTCATGTATGACCCAAAACTAGCTATTGGGTTAAACCTAATAGCTTGATCATAATGATCGATGAAATGAGTCGCCCAAAAATAGAGACTGCTGACGACTGTAACAAAATTACCAACAAAAATTTAAGATTCGGTTGGTCGTGTACGAGAGATTGTCGGTGTCGAGCATCACTGGTAGTGGGGATCGGAGAGAAAAAGCCCTAGTCAAAAGCAAGGGACTAAAGTTAAATGCTAGGGAAATAAATATGTGACGACTTGAAACCAAAGAGGATAAGTAGTAATTACCGAAATGATATTCACATTAATGAATCGAAATCATCTGGACAAAAAGTGGCTTCTGATAAACTTCTAAGTAGAGGGGCATATGAATGAATCATCGCACATCTAAAAGAGGGGAGTTCTTGAACTATATAAATAAATAACAAAATCCTAAATGAAAGAAGCGCCTTTTGGGGCAAAACCTTGAAGTTAATGATGAAAAATTTCGTAGTTAAGTATGCTTAGATTGGAGTAGTACTGAGATGAGGACCTCTTGAAAAATACTCAAGCTATGCAGTTTCTAGAACTTGAAATGCATAATATATCTACATTTGGATCACAGGATGTTACAATAGAGCTCAGGAACTCCTCTCTTTTTCTGATGTGTACGATTCATTGCTATTCCCAGCTCACCACTTATTTCGGTCTAGAAGCTTCCAAGAAGCCATACTTTACTCTAATAATTCTATTTTTTTAGAACATCACTCGATGATCATTTCTCGCTCTTTTTGGCTATAGGCGTCACAAAATGCATTGGGGCATCTAAGTTGAAACTAATATCTAAACGATGGAGTACACCTTCTGACTCAAAATACTAGACCAATGGGTATATGGTCTAACTTTATACATTATCACTTTAATTTATTAGTCATTTAATACGGAATAATTCTCATGTTCACAACAAACCTCGCACTCACATGATCAAAAATATCCATCTACATTAATACACTTTCTAGCAATTAATGTCAATTATGAGAGAACAACTCGCATGAATCACTGGAGCTTTAGCTTTGACATCGGTTTTTTCAAGAGCAATATCTCGAGAAATCAAACCAATGCTACGCAACAAAGATGGACAACTTTAGATCTAAAAGCTAATGCCAATAGATAAAACTTAAAAGTTATACCGTATATTAACACCTAAACTTATTGGTCTCTCTTGGATTCCAATCCTAAAAAAACATAATTTTTTTTATTTCATTCGATGCTCAGTAGAAACTCGCTTATCTCTAAAAAAAATATTCTGTCGAAACTAATATTTAGATTCATCTTATGACAAAAACTAAAAGCAAAACCGAATTTTAAAATCTCAGTTCACGTCGTTGCAAGTCATAGGCCATGTGGGCATTTCACATGAATTGTCAAATTTGTTCAAATTTTTTTTATTTAAATTTAATACAATTGACTTTGTAGCTCGAACTCAACTCACTCTTGATTAAATCGATTCAAAATAAAATTGTTTAACTTGATTTGTTTAAATATATTATGATAGTTAATATAAAAGAATTAAAATAGAGATACACAGATATTATTTATATATAAATGAATTTGTAATATTATATTTTAATATATAATAAATATTTTGATAAAACTATAGTTATAATTAAGCTTAATTTAACTCAAAAATTGAGTCAAAATCAAAAACATTTTATGAACTCAAATTGAAAACGATTTGAAATAGGAAGATTCAATTTCAAGTTAAACATCACACGCTTAAACTCGACTCATGCCAGGCTTACTATTTTATATGACTTTATTTACGAACAAATCGTTACACAAGTTTGGGATCTTAACACAAACCGAGCTCAACCATCTCATCATATAAATGAACTGAACTCGAAATTAAGCGCTCGAGCTTTAACTTCAACAAAATACTACTTAATTCAGTTCAATTCATTTAAAACACCCTACTTGAATGTATCTCATCAATTGATTAAGATTTTTCGTATCAGCACAATAATAATTGTGATCCCTTAACCTACAGCTATTCGTTTTTATCTATTATTTAAAAATAAAAATAAAAAATTAATTTACAATAAATATGATTTGAATAACTATAAAATAAATTATTAAAAAAAAAATACTAAATCTACCTATATATATATATATAATATTTTTTATTTTATAATCAATTCGATTTCAAGCCGTTTCGATCTGATTTTATATTTGCTCAAGATTGGATTGATAAAATTTTTGAGCCAAAAAAAAAAACTCGTTAGTCGGCTCATTTCGGGTGATCACCGATCTTCGGGCAAAATTAACCTCCTTATTGATAGTAAAGTGTAAATTAATTGTTTCAAGCTATAATAAAGAATTGAAATCAATACCTTGCTGCTTCAATCTCAGAGTCAAATAGGCCCAAATAAATATATCTGTGAAATAACATAATGGCATTTTTAGTATAATTAATGAAGCAACGAATTAAAAAAAAAAAAACATAGTTAGCTGTGAATTTCTCCCTCATTTTTTATTCTTGATCTCTACCTTTTTAATTAGATAATATCGTGTGATTAATATTGTAAAACATAGATCAAATTAATAATCAGTCAATCGAACCAATAGAACCAGCAGCGAAATAGTAATTCACTATTATTTTAAAAAAATTACATAAATAATAATAATAATAATATTTCTTGTTCTCTTAATTTATTATTATCGTATCATCAATCATCATCGTTATGCAAGAGACTTATTTGATCTCGATTGATATTCAATATAATTTTTATATTTAATCGGATCAGATGGTGAGCCTATTCACGATTGTCGTGATTAGACCAATCAGATTAGCCCGATTTTTTACGACACTTGCATTTAAGGTGATCTCTCTATTAATTAATCTCTCGACTAAAAGTAAAATAACTATTTTAGATCTCTTAACTGACATATCTATTTATTAAACGTGAAATAATTATTTTACTCAAAAAAATTCTACTATTAGCTTGGCATTATATATAAATTAAGAAATTTACTTAATAAAGTTCGAATAACTACGGAACATGTCAACAAGTTTTTTTTCCTTTTTTTAGTAAAAATTCCAAAATTGTTGGAGAAAATTTGAATACGTGCTAGGGTTGCTATATATAATATTACAAAATACAAAAATTATTATTTTTAATATTCAAATTGTCAAGAAGAGTGAGCGCTTTAGATACCTTGGATCAATTATATAAAATAATGACGAAATAGATAATGACGTTATTAGCAGGATTCAAGCAGGATGGGTAAAATGGAGAAATGCTTCTGGTGTGTTGTGCGATAGAAAAATTCTATCCAGAATCAAGGGTAAATTTTATAAAACTGTAGTAAGACCAGCGATGATATATGGTGTTGAATGCTGGCCTGCAAAGAGGAAACATACAAATAAAATAAATATTGCAGAAATGAGGATGTTAAGGTGGATGTGTGGATATACACGAAAGGATAGAATGAGAAATGAGTATATCCGAAAGAAAGTTTGTGTTGCACCAATTGAGGATAAACTTAGAGAAAGTCGGCTTACATGGTTTGGACATCTAAATCGTAGGCCGATTGAAGCTCCAGTTAGAAAAATTGAGTTATTGAATTTTGTCCATGTACAAAGAGGAAAAGGAAGACCAAAGAAGACATGACAAAAAACTATAAGGAGTGGTCTTAGCTACTTAGACTTAGATAACTAGAATTTGGCAACTGATAGGGCGCAATGGAAATAAAGGATTTATGTAGCCGACCCCACCTAGTAGAATTAAGACTTAGTTGTTATTGTTGTTGTTGTTGTTGCTTTAACAACGTAATTTTTTATTGAAAACACTAACGCAGATCAAATTAAAATGTAGGCAACCATTATATTGAACTAATTCAATGATTTAGAAAATCATGAGAATCTGATTGAAATTTTTTTTAAAAAATTGAATTACTGTGAGTGATAGTAATTCAAACTATAGGGTTCTGTGCGTAATTTATCCTTTTTTTAATCTATTTTTCCCCTTCCTATCATGCCATGGCTTGGAATCTTGGATTAGCCAATGGTACAAACTTAAACTAATAATGCATAAAGAGGTAATTTCATTTGGGTTCCTGAAATAGACCATCACTTCTAAGTAGGTTTAATTAGAAAAAGTAAAAACATATCATTTAAGTTTCTCTTGCTTAATTTTTTTTTTTTTTTTACTTCAGTATATGTTTATACATTTCACCATTAAATTATTAATTTAAAAAATTAAAATATATATTTNATATATATATATTTTTTTTTTTTTTTTAAAAAAAATTTTTAAAATAAAAACTTAAAGGTCAAACTTAATAGTCAAACTCAGTAAAAACTATTGAAAATGACTCACATAAAAAAAATTTATTAAAAAAAAACCTAAATGATTTATCTTTATTATTTTAAACTTACATGAAATAATGAGAAGTTTATCTCAAAAGCTTGAATGAAATTACCCAAAACTTAAAAACAAAAGCAACATACTTTCTTCCCATGGATTGACCCAATCTAGCCTCCCACCTCCCACATTTGTGGAGGGTGACTCCTCTAAACTTGGAGCTTCCTCTGGGGAATCCAGTGCTCTGCCTGCGAAGAGCATGAACAAACTCCTCTTTGCTGAAATTGCCCGTCTGCATGAAGCAACACACTCTCACTCGATCCAAATTCTTATTCAATCTCAACAAGCAATTCTTTTTAAGATTGGTGTTTATATTCATTACCAGTTGTACATCTTCTTCGTAGTCTTTAAGGCTGAAATTAATGTCGGCGTCAGCCCCGCGAAACTTGATGGCAGCTCTGTCGTAAGCTCTACAATATGAAACCACAGATTTCGGCAAGGAGATCAGTTAATTAGGGTTCAATGAAGATCAAAGATTTTCAGAACTCTATTGAAGGTCAAATTGCTCTACTGATTGGTACATAATCTAATAAGTTTAATCGATTTGACCTTTAGTATTGTATATAGTTTTGTGGATGAATCAGAATGTTATAATGACCGGTTCAGGGCTAAACTAGTTTTAGCGGCGAGTTCAATCTGGTTTTAAAAATTTTGATGAATTGCATGAATGTTTGCAGCATGAAATTTGCTCCATAAACGCTCAAATTTATTCGATTCAACTCAACCAACCTGTAAATTATTATCAACTCAATCAAGCTTGACTTAAAAGTCTGAAATTTAAATTTTGAGGTGTGATTGACTCAGCTTGAACTTGAATCAATACCTTGCTGCGGCTTGTGCTGTGTCAAATCCTCCTGCAAAAGAGAACCGGATGAAAAAGATGACATTTTGGGTATGAAGTGCTGATCAAAATTCAAACTTTTCCATTTTTAGATGCTTAGCATACCTAAATAAACTTGTTTGCCACAATCCCTGGGAAAAAAATGGAGGGAGTATTAGTTTAATGCGAGAAAATTGATTAGAAAATGATCCCAAAATCAGTTCTTTGTTCAAGCGCATAATTTACCAGATGTGGGATTCCCACCGTCCTGTCCTCCGATAGAAGGTAACGCCGCGGAACTGCGAGCTCTTCGAGCGCGGGCCTCTTCTGCCCTTCTTGATTGGCTGCCGGAATTCCATTGCTTTCGGCGCCGGCGAAGCTGCCGCGGCTCGAGCCGCTATCTCCGGCGACTGTAACCCGAAGTGGTGATTCTGCAACCGACGCGCATTCTCCGGGAGTTCGTAGGCGGGGAGGAACCGACGGGCGGGAACTGCCTCGCTATCGGCAGAGGAGCACTCCTCCCGACTTCCCCCACCGGAGACAGAGAGATCGACGATCTCCGGCTCCCCGCCGGAGACCTCGACGATGACGACAGAAGAGTCCTGCTCAGCCGCCGGCGTCGCCGGCACTCCCTCCTCTCTGTTCGGCATATCGTTCAAATTCCACATACTCAACACTGTCGTGGAACACCTCCTCGGCTGGCTTCGCCAGGAAAAACAGAGCTTTCCTCTCTCTCTCTCTCTCTCTCTCTGCTCTAATGGTGGCGAAAAGAAGGGGAAGAAGGGTATAAAAAGAGAGCAGGGAAGAGAAACTCCATGTTTTCTTCTTCCCACGTTGGCCAGATCGAAAAGCATTTCTCAAAGGTTGAACCCGCTCAAAATTCTGAGTCCATTTCCCATAATGCGACTCAGTAGCTAAATATCATTCAGTTTTTTTAAATTTAACTCCTATTTTAAAATAAGACAACAATTAGATATTTATTTTACAAGAACTTATAAATTTAAATTTCTTTTTAATTACTCTCTGAAATAATCAATATTTTTCATTCAAAAAATTCTATCACGTGAAATCTCAACTAAATTTATAGATTCTGTATGAAATAAAAATCTAACAGTAATGAAATTCGTGAATTTATGAGAAATAGAATTTAATATAAAAGACTCAAGTGATATTTACCCTACAACAAAAGCGCAAATAAATTTAGTTTAATAAATGTTATATAACAATCAATATAAAATTTTGATTAATTAAATCAGACAAATTAATATTTTTATAACAAAATGCTAAAAAATGAAATTTAAAAATATATAAATTGAGGGTAAATTCCACCCAGATTTCTATTTTAATGTTTAATATCGTGAAACATTATAATTTTAAAATATTAATATATGAGTTTTTAACTTTATAAAAAATATCAAATAAAATTTTTTTATGTTTTAATTATTATATTTTAAAAAAAAAATACTAAGGTGTCATCCCTCACTCCCCTGGCAAAAAGCGGGGGCTACCCACACCCTCTTCTCTCTCCCTCTTTAGATTTATTACATCCTGCACCTCTTCTAACTGGCGATGGCTCCTCCACATTTGACCAATAATGAAAGAGAGACGAGTTGCTGATCTAGATAGAGAGAGGAGGGTGGGAGCAACCCCCACACCCTCGCCGGTGATGGCTTCGCTACCACTCCGTCAACACCAATGTCAGTGGAACTAGTGGGAGGGCGAGGGCAAGGGCAATTTTGTTATAGATTTGTGTGATATTAAATAGTAAATTAAGTACCAAAATGTAATTAACCCTAAATTACAATTATTGCAGTGCCATTTTGAATTCGAGTCAGACAAGAATTAAATATGCTCCTTTCTCTGATCAACTACGTGTGTGTGCGTGGTAGAGAGAGAGAGAGAGAGAGAGAGAGAGAGAGAGAGAGAGAGAGAGAGAGAGAGAGAGAGAGGATACTGAAAATGGAAAGGCTGGAAACAGTAAAGAAAAGGAAACTATTTCCAAAAATGTCTAAATCCCAAGAGTACCGAAAATGGGCCATGTCCGCCACTATCCTTCATTCCGCCAGTTGGCTCGGCGCAGTGCTTTCAAAAGCCATATATGATATGTTATATGTATGTACAATCAAAAAAATAAAAAATAAAATAAAAAAAAAATAAATTACTAATAATTTTTTATAATTAACTCATAAATTATATTTATTTTATAATTTTTAAATATTTACTGACAGGTCCCTATAATTAACTTAATTTCACTTCAAGATTCTTCTACTATTATTATTTTAAATTTAATTTTATCCTTATTGTTGTGGCAAGAAAACAATCAGAAGAACGAAAAAGATTTTTTACGTGAAAAATCGATTGAGCGGAAAAATCACGGCGCCTTTCGGGGAGACTTCAAAGGTTTTCACCAATGTAAATTTGTTTGTGAGATTACAATAATGAGAGAGAGAAGATTGGAGACTTGAGGGAAAGAAGAAATCCCTTTTTCCTGTTACAATGAGGTTTTTATACCATGATCTAATCTGTGGAGTTATTTCAATGGAATGGGGCTTCACCTCTAGTGTAGGGCCATTGACTTTTGCTAGGCTGGCAGGTCATGATCCTGGTTGTACGGATAGTACGGTTTAGGAGGCGAGGAGGATCATAACTCTTAAAAACAGTATGGTCCTCTGCACTTCGCGTAATGTGTAAGCAATTCGATATGATCTATTCGACTTGCCCTCTTCGACTGCAGCTTTTCGACTCAGGACCTCCCCCGTTCGCTGCTGAACACCTGTGACGCCAACGCCACGTAAGCCTCCATGTGTACGTTCCAGATACGACAGCGTGGATCCAGATGTAACAACACTTATAATATTATTATTTTAAAATTTAATTTTACTCTTATTTCTCATTTAATTTTCATTACTGTGCTGCTCTATAATTTTTATCCTCTTCACTCTTTCTCTTTCTATGCCCAAGCTAACTAACGATAATGTCGCAGAGATAGCGAAAGAGAAAGGTGGGGAGAGAGAGAGAGAGAGGGGGAGGCGGGGGAAAGGATAAGAGAGCAGAGGAGAGGAGAATCAAAAATTAAATTTTAATAATATGATAATAAAATATTTCTTAAAAGGTTATAAGATTTACCTATTTGAATCTTCTATTTAATTAAGTTTACTTTCAAGGTATTTAAACTATATTAGAATATATGTAGGATGTAATAATAATTTATTATTATTTAAAAATATTAATTTAATTTTTTGCAGAGCTAAAATAGTTCAATGGATAAAAAAAACCTAAAGTGTAAAATATAATTTCTCTTTTATCAGAGCCCACAACGTCCTATGGGCTTAAATTAATGTACGTAGAAAGTAAATTTTCTAAATATTTATTTATTTTTTTATGAAATATTTTAATTTATATTGAAGCTATTTCTTTCTATCTGTTTAATTAAAAAAAAAAATTTATTTATAACTAATTAATTATGTACTAGTTTAAAAAATAATAATAATAATAATAAATAATTTTTTTAAACCATTCTACACAAATTTTAATATAAAAAAATATTATTTTACTTTACATACTCAATAATTTAAAATAAAAATATCAATTTTATTTCACATTCTAGACTAAAATATTCGAATCAAGTATTTTGATCTAAAATGTGAAATAAAGTTTATATGTTTATTAAAAATTATTAGGCATGTGAAGTAAAATATTATTTTTTATATTAAAATTTGTATAGAATAATTAAAAAATTTTATTTATTTATTATTATTATTATTTTTTAAATTAGTACTATTTTAGTCCTGATTTTGATTCTCGCACCAAACAGGGCGAAATTATTAGAAAAAACCGAAGGGCAATTGTAGGGCTAGAAGGAGGTGGCCTCATGCCACACTCTAATTTATCTCTTGTAATCTATTTGGTAGGAATCGAAATTCAATTAAGGTTGTTAATTTTGCTCGAAGATCGAAGATAGCTCAAAAATTGAATCGAATTTTGAATCAAATCGTACTCGATTCGATCTAAATAACCCGACTAACGAGCTGTTTGTTTGGCTCGAAAATTTTATCAATCCAATCTTGAGCCGGCATAAAATCGGATCGAGATGGCTCAAAATCGGATCGATAAAAAAATAAAAAATATTATATATATATTTACATATATAACTAAATTTAGCACGTAATTTTTTTTCAGTAGTTTAATGGAAGGCTTCATTAGACTTTCATTAGAATTTTATTTATTATTATTTAAATCATATTTATTATAAATTATTTTTTATTTTTATGTTTAAATAATATATCAAAGCGAATAGCCATAGTTTAACCTGATTGAATCAACAAACATATTTATACATAATATTTAGATAAAAGATCGAAAATTAATCAAAAGTCGAATCGATTTTAGCTTTGATCGAACTTAAATCGATAACAAATGAGCCAGACCTAGCTCGAATTGAGATCAGATCAAACTCTCCTTATTCATTCTCTAGATCGAATCGAAAACTTTCAATTCAATCTTGAGGAAAGATCGAATTGGGTCAAGATCGAATCGTTAATAGCCCTAAGTTCAATGATTCTTGATCCGAAAAGGCATTGATCAAAGATGTGACTTTTCATTCACTCACACAATCAAGTTTTGGTGGTGGCTAATGCATCTCCCTTGGATAAGGTTTCATGCACCTTTCATATTTCTTGTACAAATTTGTTTTAAATTCTCGAGATAATTTCATTGTCATATAGTTTTATATTCACGACTCTCTAGTCAATCTATCTCAATCTTGTAGTAGGCATCAGAGCAATGACTTCTGTAGACATACTGACATTTGAGATAATAATGCCACTAAAAGATCGATGTTGAAAGGTATCCTATCTTCTGATCATATTTTTTTAGTGACTCAGAATTTACGTACTGGAAGAAGATGATGATCACCTTCATCATTGTGAATTTCAGTATTGTTTCGATATACATGAAAAGTTTTGCCGAATGATTATCGAAGTTTTGCTAAATCGGTATCGAGTTGGCATTGAAAAAAACACATGAGAGAAATATTTATATTTTTAATGTCAAGCTTTAAATCAACAAAATTAGAACTTACACCTCCTCATAACTACAAATTCATGCTAATTAGAAGGATGGGGCAGAGGGAGATACAAATGTTTAAATTTTAACGAAAGAGATGACTGACACACGGAAGAATCACATTAAAAGATCCGTCAGCGTTTGCCGCCGCCGCCGGCGCCGCCACCAAACCCAACACCAACCCCAACCCCGACTCCAATGCCCACTCCTCCACCGCCGCCGATCCCATGGCCACCACCGATACCACTGCCAGCACCACCGCCGGCACCTCCTCCGGCTCCGCCTCCAACCCCACCTCCTTGACCACCACCAAGGCCGCCGGCACCTCCAAGTCCACCACCAGCGCCACCTCCTTGACCACCACCAAGGCCGCCGCCGCCGCCACCTCCACCGACGCCGCCTCCAAGTCCACCACCGGGGCCTCCTCCGATCCCACCCCCTGCTCCAAAGCCCCCGCCGTGTCCTCCGCCAACACCTCCGC
>JAEMOT010002624.1:13969-78078 GCA_019297695.1 Apostasia ramifera | reverse complement strand
TTTATAAAAAATTATAAATTTTATATTATTTTAAAAAAATTCTCACTATATTTTGAATTCAAAGCTCAAAAATCAGAATCTAAAAATCAAAATGTTAAATCCTACCATCTAATTGCCTTTACACTAAAACAAAACTAAAAACTCAAAATTCTAAGATATAAACTATATAAATAATTCGTTTTGAATTTAATTTAATAAGATAAAAATTTGTTATGATATTGTGAATTATATATAATAAAATAAATTTATAAAAATATATTAATTATTTTTAAATTTTTTTTTAAAAAAATATCATATAAAATATATAATTTTATCATAACATAATTATTCCTAAAGTTTTTTAATTATAATTTGATCAATATTTTTGATCATTTAAATTTTATTTTAAAACTGTAAGAACACATTTTAAATTCTAAGGATATTAATGAAACATTTTTAAAAACTGTAATTATAAATATTATAAAGAGTTATCCAAAATTTCACCAGATTATATATATATATATATATAATTAAAAAATTGGTAGAAATAATGTCTCGATCTGCCGTTCTACACGAAACCTGATAGATGGCTCCTCTTCAAACGCGGAAATCAGGTTTGGCGGCACTCGCGCTCAAGGCTTTTCGCCTCCGCCTTCGGCTTCTTCATCTCCTCCTCCTTCCTTCAACCACTCCGTCCGGCTTCCATGTCGGTAAGAATATTTTATTCTGCTTTTGAAACTGTTCTCTCTCCCTCTTCTAAATTTTTTTTGCTGCTTCTTTCTATTTCTGAAATCCTCCTATGTGGGCATTCAGATTCCTAATTCAGAAGGCCCAGATCCACCGGAATTTAGCTGTTTCCTGTTCATAACGGAAAATTGCATTCATTTATTGGGAGATGGTGAAAAGTCCGTTTCTTTTCGGTGCTTTCCTTTCAGATCATCTCTCCCTCTTTTGTATCACAGTCCCGTTTTGGATTGTTGGCTTCTTGATGATCTGATTTCTTCGCTGGAGGGATGGTAGCGTTCCACTCCATGAAATGCTCGTGTTCTTTGGTGGCTTTATTGCTGTCTCTCTTGGCGTTGGTCTTGGCGGTGCATTTGTTTCTCACGCCTCTTTTCCCGTATTCACTCGATCACTTTGTTGCTCGGCGAGCACAGGGTTCAGCGCGTTCTCCAATTAGTGGTTTGACTGGAGGGAAAGGTGAAAGCGGGGATGAAAATTTGCGTTTTGACGTTGATTTCGTTTCTCAGTTTTCGGAGGATTCTCACGGGGCGGTGGCATACCGTGGCGCCCCATGGAATACTGAGATTGGGAGGTGGCTCTCTGGCTGTGATTCTGTCTCCCAGGAAATTGAAATCGTTGAGGTACCTTCTTTTACGATCTTGGAAGGTGTTTGATTCGAAGGCTAATAGGGAAAGAAAATTAAGACATGCTCAATGAGATTAATAGTATTAATTCTTCCATTGCAATCATATCAGCGTTAACCAAATACTATTTGGGTGTTGCTTATTTGGGCAGAGTATAGGTGCTAAGAGTTGCAAGAATGACTGTAGTAGTCGAGGTGTCTGCAACCGAGAGACAGGAGGATGCAGGTGCTTTCATGGATATTCAGGTCAGAAGGATTTCCATTTGATATGGTTCTTCTCCTTTCGCCAAAGAAAATTAGAAGTTCAAATCTAATGATTCAAATGCCAGTGGAAATCATCCCAAAACTTTGTTTTGATTGAGTCAAGAAGAGTGGATTGGCTAAATGAAGGGCTTATCCAGCATCTGTCAACTATTTGTTGATTTCAAATCATAATGGGTGATGGGGTATTTATGATTGTCTTTATGATTGCATTAAGTGATCTGTTTGGTGAAATTTCTGATTTGAATGAGTTTAGGTTTGTTCAGCCTACTTGATGCTTATGGTGTCATTCAGCATTAAGACTTGATAATTATGGAGACCGCCATAAATTTCTGTTTAAGATAAACCTATCATCTCATCATCTCTCTTTTTTATTCCAACTAAAATGAGATTGCTGAAAGGATAAATTTTCCTTTAAAATGATAATCATATGAATGGCAAGTGAAATTAGGTGCAATCGGACTTTGACATTTGAGTTAATAACGCCAGATGTACTCGAGTTTTAAAATTTTAAAATGCTTTGGACGATTATGCCATAAACTAGTCGCTAGGTTCTAGCACTTTCACTTAGTGCTAATATCCAGCTTTCCAGAGATCATGAATGTGGATCCACTAACTTAAATTTATATTTGTTCTTCTTTACCACTGTAACTTAAACTTAATCTGACTTAGATGCATATATCTTCTTCCTTGCCATCAAGAAGTTACATTAAGCCTACATCAGATGTGAGATTGTCTACATATAAACTGTCTTGATAAGGATCGTTCTGTACTGTTCTGAGCTGCCAGTTGGCATGTATTTGGCTTCAGTGTGGTCATTGTCTGGTGATCTTAAACTGTACTAGCTCTTCTAACAATATTGCAAACTTAGTTGCTCTTATTTGAAATGATTCATACGTACAATAATCTTATACATTGTCAATTCATCCATTCATCTTTATAATTGGAAGGTCAATCATAAAATAATGTATTTTTTCTGAAATATCATAGTGCTTTGACAGGGGAAGGATGCTCTGAGAATTTGCAACTAGATTGCAACCTTCCATCATCTCCAGATAGACCCTATGGTCCGTGGATTGTTTCTATATGTCCTGCTTATTGTGATAAAACTAGAGCTATGTGCTTTTGTGGAGAAGGGACAAAGTATCCATATCGTCCAGTTGCTGAGTCTTGTGGTTTTAGATTAAAGTAACTTTCATAACCTGCATATTTTCACATTTATGAGTATGTCAGTGAAAGCTGATTACTTGGTGCAATTATTTTCCTCAGTTTGCCTTCTGCACCTGGGGAGCCCAGGATTTCTGATTGGACAAAACATGATTTGGAGAATGTTTATACAACCAACAAGAGCAAACATGGCTGGTGTAATGTAGATCCACAGGAAGCATATGCAAATAAAGTGAACTTTAAAGAAGAGTGTGATTGTAAGTATGATGGTCTTTGGGGAAGATTCTGTGAGACAATGGCAGAATGTAGTTGTGTTAATCAATGCTCAATGCATGGATATTGCCGTGGGGGAGCTTGTCAGGTAAATGGTTGGACCTTTTCAATTATGGAGGTTATATATATGTATATATTTCAAAACTAATTTAATTTGGCAACTTCAATGTGACACTTCGCATGGCTTGGATAATTGCATGAACTTGAAGCCTTTGGTTACTCTGTGCTTATATAAGTAACTTTGTATAAGAGGTTTTGATAGTACTAGGTGTGTGCAACAAGGAATGAAAAGCTACAAGGCATGCAACTAGTTGAGTTTAAAAGAGTATTTTGATTTTCTCACCTGGATTTTAGTGACTTTAGATGTTTAGTAGAGAATTTATTTCATGTCTTTTTCTTTTCTGATTTGAAGTCTATTGAAGAGACTAATCTTTTGGATGATTTGTTGTTTGCTTTATCAAACTCCTTTTGCTGGCCTTTACTGCTTGAATTCACCACTGGTAATGGGTTATTGGAGTGTTCTTATTGTGATCTCCACAGTAGTCTTGCTCAACTAGGGTTCTCTTAGTTGTAACAACAGCAACATCTATTGGTAACACAAATTTGTCTTTTATAGAGGAGAAAAGTTATAATTGACTCAGATGAAAAAAAATAGTTTTTCCCTCTACGTCACTTCCCTACTCTCGTCACCTGCGGGCATGCAATTGGACGTAGCGGAAGGTGGCACCACTCCGCTCAAAGTTGTCTTTTATAGAGGAGAAAAGTTATAATTGACTCAGATGAAAAAAATTAGTTTTTCCCTCTACGTCACTTCCTTACTCTCGTCACCTGTGGGCATGCAATTGGACGTAGCGGAAGGTGGCACCACTCCGCACCTCCTTTCGATTCTTTGCCCCGTTTTTGGAACACTTATTTACTAGGTGTGTGCAACAAGGAATGAAAAGCTACAAGGCATGCAACTAGTTGAGTTTAAAAGAGTATTTTGATTTTCTCACCTGGATTTTAGTGACTTTAGATGTTTAGTAGAGAATTTATTTCATGTCTTTTTCTTTTCTGATTTGAAGTCTATTGAAGAGACTAATCTTTTGGATGATTTGTTGTTTGCTTTATCAAACTCCTTTTGCTGGCCTTTACTGCTTGAATTCACCACTGGTAATGGGTTATTGGAGTGTTCTTATTGTGATCTCCACAGTAGTCTTGCTCAACTAGGGTTCTCTTAGTTGTAACAACAGCAACATCTATTGGTAACACAAATTTGTTTTTTATAGAGGAGAAAGTTATAATTGACTCAGATGAAAAAAAATAGTTTTTCCCTCTACGTCACTTCCCTACTCTCGTCACCTGTGGGCATGCAATTGGACGTAGCGGAAGGTGGCACCACTCCGCACAAAGTTGTCTTTTATAGAGGAGAAAAGTTATAATTGACTCAGATGAAAAAAATTAGTTTTTCCCTCTACGTCACTTCCCTACTCTCGTCACCTGTGGGCATGCAATTGGACGTAGCGGAAGGTGGCACCACTCCGCACCTCCTTTCGATTCTTTGCCCCGTTTTTGGAACACTTATTTCAATTCTATGTCGAAATGCCTTCTCTATGAATGACTGAATGTGTAGACTTCTAAAATGTAGAATGCAACCTTGTTACAATCGAGGTTTCTCAAGGAACCTTGTTCCCATCAGGGTCTTAAACAATCTCATTCCTATTGAGGTTTCTTTGAATGTTATGTGCCATCAGAGATCTTATGTCTTGGCTAGTCTTTAAAATCTGACTCATTTTTATGTGGAGGGATCCCACAACACAAATGCATCTTAAGTATCAATTTTTAAGTAATAAGATAGTTCTTTCTAAGGAAAAAGTGAGCACATTATTGCAAATAATCATTTATAATGCTACTGCTATGTTCTGTTTCACTGTATTTTGAAAGGATACAGTGTTTTTAGGTCTCCAAAGCATGAAGATAAAACAGAAATATATTTAAGTCCTCCATAGGAATTGGTGCCTTCTAACTTTGGAAACTCACTTTCATTATCACTATTGTTGTTTCTAGATTCTTCTAGATGTACTATTATTTTGTTTGGTTAACAGATAATTAATGTAGAGGAGAAATACCAGGAGGCCCAAGTTGAGCCCGATACACGAGTGAATGGAGACCCATTAATCCAAACGCTTACACTAGTGGTTAAGAGCCATCACTTGCATATCAACATCACAATTTGTTGTTGAACTACTAATGTAGGATAATTGTTTGTATGCATTCCCAACAATTTTCCTTCGCATGAGAATTCTTTGACATTACTCTTCCTCATCTAATGAGTATTTTAACCCATCAAGCGCATGCACATTAAGTGAATACTGAGTATCTATTATCTTGGATTTCTTGCTCAACCGTGGTAGAAGAAGCTAAGACCCATGAGAGCACCTGCATGAATCACTTGATCCTAAGCAAGTTATCAACTATGATACCACTTGTTAGAGGAGAAATATTAGAAGGCCTAAGTTGGGCCCAATATATAAGTGAATGGATACCCATTAACCAAAAAGCTCAAGCTAATAGTTAGGTGTCATCACTGTTTATCAACACCACAACTTGTTGTTGAACTATCAATGAGATAATTGTTCATGCTCATTCCCAATAAATTAAGTGATCCATGTTATCTATATATATTTATATATATGTCACACAATGTTATCTATTTCTAGATTTCTCTATATATATTATATATCAACTTCTTTCAGTGCCATCCTACAAAAGTAGGATTAATTGTTTGAGCACTTAAATTTGAGAGTTGAAGATGATAGATTCCATCACAAAAGACAAGGAGTTAAGAGTCCTGAAAGATATATGAAGAAAAATGATGGGCTATAAGTAACTTGGGCAAAGATTGGCATACAGATTCCATAAAAAAAAAGGTTGGCATACAGATATGGGTGAACTTAAGAGTTAATATGGCATGCCACTTGAACTTGTTGTGGATGATTTTTTTATATTACTGACTTTAAATATTTGGAATAGAAGTATTGAGATGACACTGATGGTGCTAAGAATTGGGCTTTCCTGCTTAACCATCAGGAAAACGTTTCCCTTGAAGAAATTGAGAGCCATGTATAAAAAAAAGTTCAAATCATTTTTTTTTTTGTGTTTGTGCCTAACCTTGATAATGGGTGATGGAACTCTAATAGTTTGATTTTTAATGGTCTAATTCAACTAAAAACACACTTTTACCAATTAGGGCCTTAGTTTGATTCAGCTAAAGCACTGATGGTTTTTTCAGCTGTAGTTCAGATTCATTTACTTGCATGTGGTAATAGTTTCATAATTAATTGTCAATGTTGAATATTTAGTAATCCGTTAGTTGACATAAAACTAAAAGTTTGAGGGTGTAATTTATGACACATGAATAATTTCATTTTCTTTTGCTGCAACCCTTTATCCGTAAGCTAATTTGGCTTTGTAGCATGGATTAAATATAGCATAGGTCTTTTTTCTAAACTTTAAAAAAGGGTGTATCTATGCCAAGGACTCTTCGCTTGGCAAAGGTAGGAGGAGGGTAGTCCATTGTACTTTATCTTTTCTTTTAATTTTAATCTAAGAGTAATTGGGGGACACCAGGACTTGAACTATAGACTTTTGGTTCATATACAATGTTAACTCTAGCAATCAACTGACTTAAAAACTTAAGCTTTTGGATTACGACTCAAAAACAATTTTGTATTATTCTAAATTGCTTTGATGAAATAAAGGATTCATGAGGTTAACTTGATTATTTTTATTATTGTATTCTAATTTGCTTTGACATTTCTGTTAGATATAAAATTGTAAATTTGTGGTACGAAAAAAATTTTTATATGCCAACAATACGTTTGATTCTTCGTCTAATTCTATTGATTGATTCAATCCACCTATGCAGTGTGACATTGGCTGGTATGGAATTGATTGCAGTATTCCATCGGCTCTATCACCTATAAAAGAGTGGCCTATGTGGCTTCGACCATCAGTAGTTGAGGTGCCAGATAAAGCAAATGATGGCAATGATGTTGCCAATGTCAAAGCTATTGTTAAAAAGAAGCGACCTCTTGTATATGTGTATGATCTTCCTCCGGAATTCAATAGTCATCTTCTTGAGGTTGGCCATTGGACTAATTTTTCCCTTAGGTATAGATAGTGGTTTACTTCTTTCAGTGTAAGTAATTTTTTTGGCTTGTGGTAGGGACGGCATTTCAAATTTGAGTGTGTAAACAGAATATATACCGAGATGAATAGAACACTATGGACTTCTCAGTTGTATGGTGCACAGGTGTATTTAATAAAGAGGTTAGCTGCTTTATAGTAAAATATCTCTAAAATTTAGGCCTTTAACTGTTTATTATTTTTCCTTTTTAGATGGCACTTTATGAGAGTATTTTGGCAAGTCCTCATAGAACATTGAATGGTGAAGAAGCAGACTATTTCTTTGTTCCAGTTCTTGACTCATGCATAATTACCCGAGCAGCCGACGCACCTCACTTGAGCTTGCGGGTATACAAGCTGATTTTGAGATTCAAAAAGCTCCAATTTCACAACA
Organism: Apostasia ramifera; assembly: GCA_019297695.1. Lineage (NCBI taxonomy): Eukaryota > Viridiplantae > Streptophyta > Magnoliopsida > Asparagales > Orchidaceae > Apostasia > Apostasia ramifera. The sequence continues at coordinate 70,471 of JAEMOT010002624.1, read as the reverse complement.
ACTCAATTGTTAGAAAGGTTATACAGTATATAACTATTTTATCCAATTTCAGAAACACATGGGACTGAGAAGTTCCCTGACATTGGAGTTCTACAAGAAAGCTTATGAACATATAGTTCACCATTATCCATACTGGAATCGTTCCTCAGGAAGGGATCATATATGGGTAATGATTGATATTTGAGATCATAATTTTTGATTCTTTATTAGAGTATATACTGCGTGGCATTTCTTGACTCTTTACTGTTCTTTTTTTTATCTAGTTCTTTGCTTGGGATGAAGGTGCCTGCTATGCTCCCAAAGAAATTTGGAATAGCATGATGTTGGTTCACTGGGGAAACACAAATACAAAACACAACCGCTCAACAACAGCTTATTGGGCTGATAACTGGGACAATATTCCTTCTTATAGGAGAGGTAACCATCCATGCTTTGACCCAGAGAAGGATCTTGTGCTTCCTGCTTGGAAAAGGCCTGAACCTGGTGCAATATGGCTAAAACTGTGGTCCAGGTAGTCAATAATTTATTATTTGTTTCCATAAAATCCTTATTCCGTAACATTTTTATTTTTTATGATTTTTTTTATGGTGATATATAACATTGTATTTGGAACCAATGCACAGGCCACGCAAGGAAAGAACTACATTATTCTACTTCAATGGAAATCTAGGTTCTGCTTATGATAATGGCCGACCAGAGGATACGTATGTCTCTTTCATTTGTAATATAAAATATGGGGATTCACATACATGTCACAATGAACTTGTATTATATATTAATATCCTAAATCACTATATTTAAAAACATTGAAGGATTCATGTGGAAAACTCTAGGTTGTGGAACAATTTGTGCCACACCAAGAGAAAATAGTACTGTTCCTTCAAGATTCTTTTGAGAGAGTACAATGGATCTCAATCTCACAATCTCAAACCTTAGAATAGTCTCCTCAATCAGAACTCTATTAGGTTTAAATGCACATTATGTACTTATAGAGAAAACTCATTACAAACTTGGACTATGAAAATAGGCAATTTAAATTTGCCGCATCTAATGATCGCTTATTGGACGATCCAATGCTTGCCCAATCTAGGGTCCGTTTTTCTGTCATCTTTTCTTCAATGTGTAGCTTTTCTGTTCGAACGGATGATCTGGTGTTGCTAGTGGATGATTCAATCTCTAGGATCAGATTGTTTGGTCTTTTACTGAATTCTTCACACTTATCTGATTGTCCTCGTGATGACTCCATGTCTTGTCTATAGTAATGTAAATGCTGTAGAAGATCAAGGTTCTGCACTTCCATCAATCTCGCACTTGATAACTTGGTTTTGACGTACACATCTGGTTTTCAGTTTTGAAGCCAACTTCTTCAGCAATCTTCATTCTCCTTCCTAGCATGATACCACCTCCTCATTTAGTTAACACGAAGGTCAATTGAGGTATTGTACAATCTCAGTGTCTCTATATGAATTACCTTGGTAAGCATATCGGGTTAGTTTTTAGTGCTAAGGATTTTTACCAGTGATAATTTTCCCCTGATGTAAAATATTTCAGCTAAATGTGGTTTGTCTTTGAATGAAACATGAAATTGCAAGCTAGACAAATAGCATTGACTGCCACTATATAATACATTGTCATCTTATTCCTTATTAATTTTCTTCAGGAAAGTCCTCAATAATAGTATCTCCTGTGTGGTTGCAATGCAATGTACTTTTTAAGCCTCAACATCCAATTGATATCAGTCCCTCCTAGGGTAAACGCATACTTGATGTCTCTTAGTAAACACATACCAGACATGCTTTTCTTATAATCCAGATTTCTGCTAAGGTCCATCTTTGTTTTTCTTGTAACAAAGAGCCATACTGGTAGTTCTCTTAAGATATTTGAGAAACCACTTAAAGGCATTACAATACTCAACACCTGGATCTATGATGAATCTGCTCACAACTCGTATTGCATATGCAAAATTTGATCTCACGTACACAATGGCATACACAAATCTGCCAACTTCTGAAGCATACATTATCTTCACCACTTGTTCTTGCTGCTCCATCTTCAATGACTGTTTCTTCATAATCTTGAATGGCCTCCCAATGGAGTACTCCTGAGCTTAGCATTCTTGATCCCAACTCCCATAAATTTGATGCCCCAATTTGTAAAATTGCCATCGAATGGCAGCCCTAATGAAAGAGAGAGAGGAAGAAGGAAGAGGATCAGAGGAAAAAAAGTGGAGAACAGCTTCTCTGGTGACTGTTGCAGGCGCCGCAGACCCTTCCAATGTTGTCATTGCCGACACTCCGGCCTGCTGCTGTCGCTGTTGAGCTCGCTGTTGCCGTGCTGCTGGAGGCCTAAGTGGGCTCGGGCTTGCTGCTTTTGCCGCGTGCCAGATGTTGTGTCACCATCGCCGACCCCTACCGCCGCCGAGTTACCTCCATTGTGGCCCCTCATGGAGATACGATCGATGTGACGTCAATCCTGGAGTTTTTATGTGCCACTAATTCTTGTTGCGCGAGTTCGCCATCAATTTGTGACGAATTCTTTGATTTGTCATCCCTTTGGTATCTCTGTCATTATCCCATTGATTTGTTGATTTATCCTAGTGTAAATCGTTTTTCTCCTTTGGATCGCGTGACTTCCTCTCTACTTGTTGATTCCTGTGTGTTTCCTGGTTCTTTTTGCTCACAATTGTCTTTCTTAAAGTTTTCTATGTGTAGTGAACAGTCTTCATTTTTAATCCCTACTTTGATTCGCTTCAGTTTCATTTGAGTTTCTTGCTACAATTGTAGTTGTATATGCTGAAATTTGACTGCAAAATTTAGCATTTTGTTCAAACTTTTGCTTAGGAAATCAGATTATATTTGCTTCCTGATCATGGGTTTGAATTGTGGGATCCAAACTTGGTTTTGTGTAGCTTGATTCCATGCGAAAATCTACCTTGTTTGCTGCTCAAAATCAATTCACTTGCTGATCCGAAAACCTGATCCTGGAGTCAAATTTCAGCTGCTAACCTGAAATTTCTACAGAAATTCGTTGATTGTCTCTTTAGCACCCTTATTTTGCTGCATTTTACTACAGAATTGTGAGCATGAGTTATGGGGATTCAAACTTGGTTATAATTAATTCCATGTTGAAATCTGCATTGTTACATACTCAAACCCATTTTATTTTTTGTGGTGAAAACTGAACCTGAACTAAATTTCAGCTTCAAACTTGAAACCAGGCATCACCTTCAACTTCATTTTTTCTCCTTTTAGTAAGCTAATTCACTCTATATCAACTATATACACTTAATATTAAAGCATCATGATCCTTCCTAACGGTTGCATGCATAAACTTTTTATCATCTTGACTTTGGCTTTACTACTTTGGGGTTTTATAATTTCTTCTTAAATAGCTCTCTTTGCCATAATTCCAGCAATTTTTTTCACTAGGTGGATTTGATTTACTTCTTCTCTTATGGCCTATTTAGTCCCTACATCAGTGCAGTCTATCCAACAGACTGATGGTCTGGTCTCCCTTGAACCTGATCAGACAGTCCGATCTCCAAGCTCGGACGATTCCGTTCTTTTACAGAGTTCTTCTTATCATCTAATCATCCATCTGATGACTCTATGTTTTGTTCACCTTGATGTACATGCTGAACACACAGTTGCACACTTCCATCACTTTTGACCTAGATTAGGATGGTCCTAGATGGAATATGTTTGGATGTTCATTGATCTGAAAATCTTATATTGGTCAAGCATCTTCGAATATTTACATCACGCCATCATTTTAAAGGAATATGCTATAATACTGGATATGCTTGTTGATCATAATAATTTATCCCTTTTTTATCATATTCACATATGCTTTTTGATCATAATAATTTGAGTATGTAAAAATTTAAAATTCTTGATTTGGATGATGAATACGTGAATATGTAAGTTAGTGTTGCATGCATTAAAATCACCCCCAAAATCTTTTTCCTTCTTTGCCTTCTTTTTTTTTTTTTTTTTCTATTAATACCTATATGGTTCTACTTTAATTTACTTTCAGGTACAGCATGGGTATCAGGCAGAAGCTTGCTGCAGAGTTTGGTTCTACTCCGGACAGAAAAGGAAAGCTTGGGAGACAACATACTTCCAATGTTATAGTAACTCCTATACGCTCTTCTAATTATCTGAACGACCTGGCAAGCTCTATTTTCTGTGGAGTTCTACCTGGAGATGGCTGGAGTGGTCGCATGGAAGATAGCATTCTTCAAGGATGTATTCCTGTCATCATTCAGGTAAATTTTCTGCATTGTTTTTTGTGTGTGTTTGCTTACTCTCTTTTTTGCTAAGCATTGGGATTTATGAATTGGAAGGGTATTGTTTAGAGTCTCTAGACTTTGTTAATAACAAGAAATCAAGTTTATTAGTCACAAGAAATCAAGAGGGTGAATGAATGATCAGCAAAGTTTTATCAATTGAGCAATCAAGACAGTTTATGCTGTGAAAAGCATCAAAATACGAACGAACAATTTTTATGATTGAGAGATTATTATATAAAGGTAGAGTGAAAGTAGGGCCATGAGATGACCACCAATTATAGGCTTACAATCTGTTACTCGACAATTGATTTGGTGGGCTTTGGGAAGAGGATGCATTTCTGTGAGATTAAGATTACCAAGGGTGTGTATGATGGGGCAAATGCTAGTGTTAGATGTAGCGAGGGGATGATTAATGAATTTCCATTAACAGTAGGCCTACACCAATGTTCAACACTAGTTTTTATTTGTTTGTATTTGTTTTAGACTTGCTTGCAATTAAAAAGAAATGCCTCGATGATACTCAACAAGAATTTCATAATAGGTAGAACAAATAAGGAGACTATTAGTAACGTAGTACTTAGAATTGGTAGAACAAAAAATGAATATATGGTGTGTAATTTTGGCAGAGCTGAAATTAATCACCCCTAATTTGTTTTGATTAATGGAACAATGATTTTTGGATGTTTTTTAGGTAATATTGGTTCTATTATTCAAATAAATTGGGATATTGATGAGGAAATCATAGATTAACTTGAAGATTTAGATAGATATGTGACTCAGGGGTTTATGTGACTAAAGAAATAGCAGGGGGAATATTTAAAACTTTAGTTAGGTAGCCCTTGGTGCAATAGAAATGAGAATGGACCCCACAGATAACGGGCAAGATTAGAAAGAAAAACTGAAATATGATTATATTATTGTAAATACTAGTGTAACATCTATCAAAGATAAGATTATTGAGAATAAACTTAGGTGATATTGACATGTACAATGTAGAGAAAAAGGGGACCACTAAAATGAATATAGATAGCATTTTGGGAATTTAAAGAAAATGGGTAGGTAAACAATAATTTGGTTTAGATGTCAAAAAGGTTTAGATTAGTTATTATCATTGTAATTTGCATTCGTAGAATTAACTGATGAGATTGGATTTATAAAATCAATCTCAATTGTGGGTATGGGGGTATTGATGATGTTGATATAAAATCAAAGTAGGATTTTTTAGTATAATGTCCAATGAAATTGAATGGTGTGTTTGTGTGATCCATTTTAGGCGGGCCTTGAGGGGAAAATATCATGAGCATGCTAAAAGTATTGTCTATATATATGTATGTAGTGCATACATATACATATTATATATATATATATATAACTGCATTTGTATATATTTATGTATTAAAAGAATCTTACCTAGTGTCATAGGTAGATGCAAAGTTAATAAAAAAACTTTCATAGTAGTTAAATATCAAGGTACCATTCGTACTTCCAGAACTAAGTAATGATGTATGTTATTTCCTACTGGAATTATTTCTGATTAATGGAATTTGTTATCAAGTACTTTTCAAAAAAAAAAAACTTTTCAAGAAATTGGTTTCATAGATAGATGCAAAATTAATAAAGAAACTCTTTCATAGTTATTAGAAATTAAGGATCATTCATACTTTTAGAACTAAGTAATGATATATGTTATCTGCTACTGGAATCATTTCTGATCAATGGAATTAGTTATCAAGTACTTTTCAAAAAAAAAGAACTTTTTAAGAAATTGGTTTCATAGGTCGATGCAAAGTTAATATAGAACTTTTTCATAGTAGTTAAATATCAAGGATCATTCATACTTCTAGAACTAATTAATGATGTATGTTATCTGTTACTGAAATTGTTTGTGATCAATGGAATTGGTCATCGAGTATTTTCAAAAAAAAAAACATTCCAAAAAACCTTGTTAAATAAATACAAGGTTAAAATACTTCCAGGACAACTTCACTAAATATAAAATCTGTGGTAAGCTATAATTATTTGGAGTGTGGATGGGGTTGGGAATACTGAAGTCAGGTGTTACTAACATAGAAGTTTCGAATGTATGCAAGGTAAAGCAAAATAGTATAGAATGTTAAAAGATTAATTAGTTATATAAATAGCAGTTCTAAAAAGAAGATAATGAAAAATAAACTTTAGTTGGTTTAGGTGTATTGATCTGATATTAAATATTTTTTTTCTGAAAGTTGACCTGATATTAAATGTTACTTAGATGATTTGGACATATAAATCTTAGTCTGATTGAAGCTCAAGTAAAAAAAGTTGGGTTATTGGACCTTGCCTATGTAAAAAGAGAATGAAGGAGATAAAAAAAAGCATGACAAGAAATTATAAGAAATAATCTTATACCCTTAGAGTTAGATGAGAATTTGTTAACTGATAAAATGTAATGGAAATAAAAGATTCATGTAGCTGAACCACCTAATGGGATAAAATTTTGGCTGTTGTTGTTATATGATTAGTCTGGACATGTAACCCATGAAAATTTAATAGCATGAATGGCAGAGAACTGTTCTTAAAGCTACTTTATATAGTTGGAATAAGCCGACTTCATAGAGTTAAAATGTTCCAATAAGTAATATTTTAAGTACAATAATTTTTTTTGTTGTCTAGACAATTTTATAATCAAAATCTTCATTTGCGCTACATTAGTCTCATGATTGGGCAATTAGGGTTCTCTTTTTGCTAATGCTTGTTCGCTCAATAATCACCTATATTGTTATCAAAAAATAAAAAAAATCACCTATATTTTGTTGCAGGATGGGATTTTCTTGCCTTATGAGAATTTCTTCAATTACAAAAGTTTTGCTGTTCGTATAACTGAAGATGAAATTCCAACTCTGATTAAAGTTTTGCAGGTAAATCGATCTTCTTTAAATCGATCTTCTTTATTCTTTGGCTACTTGTAGAAGATATATTTTAGGTGTTTAAGGTATCATTGTATGCTCTTATTTTGCTTTTCTTCTAGGGTTTTAATGAGACAGAAGTTGAATTAATGTTGGCAAATGTACGCCTGATCTGGCAAAGGTTCGTGTATCGCGATGCCATTTTGCTTGAAGCTCAGAGACAGAGAAAACTGTTCTCTGATGAAGAAGGTTGGGCAGTGGAGTTCTCAAAACTCGGCGAGGATGATGCATTTTCTACATTCGTGCAGGTATTCGAATTTTACGTTATGCCCTTACTATTGACAGATTTGTTTTACATATTTGTATACAAGTACACCAATCTGCCGTAATAGAGCCTTTCATTGTAAATGGGTAGGCAAAAAGGGAAGGAGAAACAGAAGAAAGAGAAAGATGGTGAAAAGAACAGTGGGGAAAATGGAAGAGAAAAATGAGTGGAGTGAAAGAATAAAGGGAATTTTAGGAGGGAATACTCTTTATACGATTAAAAAAATTTTGGATGATGCTTAACAATTGATTAATTTGTAGGGATTCTCCTTACAATATAAAGAAAATTTATCATAATATGTCAAAATACCGAAGGTACAATTACAAAAATATAATATAAAGTATAAATTGCATATAAGTCCTTGATTTGGATTGTAGCATTCAGATTACTGAAGTCTTAGGGTTTTTGCATAATGGTCTGTAGCTTCTGAATTATTGTACTTAAAGTCTCTAAAATTAGCACTCTATTCTTTTAGTCCCTCTTCGCCTTTGACATTTTGCATGTTTGGTTCAAATTGAATGTGACATTATGGTGGGGATACCACGATCGACCGTCGATTCATTCCTGGCAGAGTTTACCGTTGACGGCTGAGATCTAGCTACGCTGCTTCGATCTGGATCGATTGACTATTAGGATAGATTTGGAAAGATTGATGCTGTGGATCGCTGACTTGATGGATTGGAAGTCTTCCATTCATTCTGATTGATTGGAGATTCCATTTTGGGATGATTTTATTTCTCGCATTTATTTTGTATTAGTTGTTTCTATTTCTGTGATTGTTATTTTAGGCATGTTATGTGGTATTTTCTCGTTTGTGTGAGGTATTTATTACATTATGTATTTTTTCTTTATTGAGTTAGTTTGTATGGAGGTCTATATAAACGCCTCCCTATTACTCTTATTTATCTAATGCTGAATAAATTTGACTTGTGTTTCCTTTGGGATTATTTGATTCTGGAATGAATCGATATCCTGGATAAGGAAGGGCTTGGGCCTTGGGTGAGAATCCCTAAACTTCACCCGCTCCAGCTCCTCCACTCTGGGTTCGATTCCATTCATCGTACATCCCTCAGCATTCATCTCACCTCATCCTCGCCCACCCCGCCTGCTCGTTTGCGTTCTTGGATTTAGCTCGCCGACTCCGGTTCGACGTGATCGCATTGTCAGGTTTCAACATCAACGACGGCGCGCCTGCGCCGACTACGTCGACGTGAGTACACAGCTCCGCTCAACGTCGCCAAGCGCGCCCAGTCTGTNGCGCGCTTGCCAATGTTTCTCGCCTGCGCCCTCACGCGCCCGCGCGCCCAGCTGCACTCGCTCCCGATCTCGCCTGCGCCCGCTCCTAAGCGCACCTGCGCCCCAGCTGCCCGTTCTCTAATTTTTGGGGAAATTACATCGTGGCCCCTGAACTTTCTGACTCAGGTACAAATTTCAACAAGGTCTTTAACTTGGTAAAGTCGAATAATCTGAATTTTTCTGCTCGGTTGTGATTTGCTCGAACTTGTTCCACCTGTGCGACCTTTCATTATTAAGTAAATTTAAATTATTATTGGTTAAATATTGTGAGATCCTTAATCTTGTTCCTCATTTCTGATTTGTTGAAAATCGGATTGTGCTCTAATCTGAATTGGTAATTTTTCAATTACCTTCGATCTAATTTATTTAAAATTTTGAAAGAAATCAGTTTTTGCTGGTTTAATTAATTTCTCAGTCTTACAAAATTATTCTTTGATATTTGAGCATTAGTTTGTGAAAAATCTGCTTTATAAAATTGTTGATTTTTAAACTACATTGTCATTTATCTGTCCTGCATCAAATTTGGTATCAGAGTTTTAGGTCAGGTTAGGGCATATTCACATTTGCATGAATTAGATCATATTTATTTTTAATGCATGCGCACTCGTTCTGGTTCCGAGTATTCCATTTTTGACCCTAAACAACTAGTAGTATGGATCCCAAACTTCAAAGAGCATTAAATGAGATTATCACTGGATTAGATCGTATGGACGGTAGAATAGACCGAGTTGAGGGCAAAAATAATTAAGAAAGTGAAATCGAACAATTTAGGCAAAATTATGGACCTAGGAGAACAGAGCATAACCCTATGGGTTATCAAATACGAGAGTCATGTGAGCCAGAAGAAAATAACTGGCGTGGCGTGAAAGTAGAGACCCCTACCTTTGACGGTTGTCTGGACCCAAAGGCTTACTTAGATTGGAAAGCGGACATGGACTATTATTATGAATGGTACGATATGTCGGAAAATCGAAAGGTTAGATTCACGAAGTTGAAGCTCACTATGCAAGCTAAGCTCTACATAAATAATGTTGAGCGAATCTTGCAACACAGTCGACAAGAACCTATTAGATCAATGGCAGAGCCTGACTCAAGGTAATAAGACTGTCGCTGAATACATCGCGAAGTTTGATGAATTCCTTATGCGATGTGGTGTTTATGAAGATCCAGAAGTCATATTTTCTATATTCTGATCTGGACTTCGGGACGACATACAATGCGAAATTATTTTGAGATAGATCCCAACCCTTGAGCAAGCTTATCAAGTTGCCCAAGATCTAGAGAGGTATCAAAGGCTGATCATATTATGTAAAGTTGATCCGAGCCCGACGGTAGGTCCTACAAGGACTACGCCCTCAGGGACCAAGCCAGCTGATGGTTCACCAGCCACTAACCGGCCTTTTGCCACTGACAAAGGCAAGACTGTTATTGGGGAAACCTCTCATAGTGGTGGTAATCGGTCTATACGTTGTTTCAGGTGTCAGGGAATTGGTCACATGGCATCTGAATGTCCTACAAGGACAATGATCATAGAGCAAGATGATTCTTTAGCCTATGAGGATGACCCACCCACTTATGTGGCTGATGAGGCACTTATTGGCGAATTTGAGGATCCCGAGTATGAAACTCTAAGATATGTCGGATTTACTTATGAGTCTGACTCTCATAGTGATCCAAGAATAGGGGTTGTTAAATGTGCTCTAATCCAACCCAAAGAAAGTGGTGATTGACGCAGAACTTCTGTCTTTCACACTTACATAAGAATCAATGAAAAAGTGTAAGATTATCATTGACAGTGGAAGTTGTATGAATGTAATCGCCACCACAACTCTGTCTAGGGCTAGTTTAATTCCCGAGAGTCATCCCAATTCATATAAAATTTTCTGGATTAATGCCTCTTCCTTGGAGGTTATACGACGATCCTTAGTCCCGATTCAATTCAATTCCTATCAAGACAAGATTTGGTGTGACGTCCTACCAACGGAAGTTGGTAGTATCATTTTGGGTAGACCTTGTTTGTATGTTCTGGATGTTACTCTTCGAGGACGATCTAATTCCTGTGTGTTCACCTATAAAGGTGACAAGATCGTGATAGGTCCTTCTCCTCCTAAGGCCATTTGTAAGAAAGAAATTTCAAGTAAGAAAGAGGCCTCAAAGAAGAAAGACCTTCACTTAATTAGCACTCGAGAGTTCGAGAAGGAAATAAATGAGAACTCCTTAATTTGGGCTGTTGCTGTTAAGGAAGTGAAGGGGAGTGATCCGGTTGAACCTCCACCAGAAGCAGTTCCTATACTTAAAGAATTTGCTGACGTGTTCCCGGGAGATCTTCCTGACTGTTTATCCCTGATGCGTGATATCCAGCACACGATTGATCTCGTGTCTGGAGCAACGCTTTTAAATCTCCTACACTATCGCTTGAATCCCACTGAACATGCGGAGTTAAAACGGCAAGCAGATGAACTACGCCAGAAGGAGTTCATTCGAGAAAGCCTTAGCCCTTGTGCTATTCCTGCACTTCTGACTCCGAGGAAAGACGGATCGTGGAGGATGTGCGTAGATAGTCACGCCATCAACAAAATCACGGTCAAGTATCGCCTTCCCATCCCTTGCCTGGATGATATGCTTGATATGATGGCTGGAGCCACTATCTTTTCTAAAATTAATCTTAAGAGCTACTATCATCAAGTTCGAATTCGTCTAGGGGATGAATGGAAGATAGCCTTCAAGACGAAGGATGGCTTGCATGAGTGGTTGGTGATGCCTTTTGGTTTATCTAACGCTCCCAGCACCTTCATGAGGCTGATGACCCAAGTCCTGCGACCATTTATTGACATTTTTTTCATGGTCTATTTTGATGACATCTTGATCTATAGCAGGACTAGGGAAGAACATATTATACACCTATCTTAGATTTGTTAAGCCCTTAGGAAAGATAGCTTATATGCGAATTTAAAGAAATGCGCATTTATGACTGATCGAGTTATTTTTCTAGGCTTCATAGTATCGTCTGAGAGTGTATCTGCTGATTCTGAAAAGATAAGTGCAATAGTTAGTTGACCAGTTCCTCAAAGCATTCATGATATATGCAGCTTTCATGGACTAGCGACTTTCCATCGTAGATTTATTCGTGGATTTAGCACCATCGTAGTTTCGATTACCTATTGTATTTGAAAGGGGTCATTCGAGTGGACGAAGGCTGCTGCTAAAGCCTTCAAAGAAATAAAGATTAGGATGATGGACGCTCCAGTTTTGAGACTTCCAGACTTTTCAAAAGTTTTTGAAGTCTCGTGCGACGCTTCTGGAGTTGGCATAGGTGGTGTACTATCCCAAGAAAATCACCCTGTTGCCTTCTTTAGTGAAAAATTAAACGAAGCTAAGCAGAAGTACTCCACTTACGATAAAGAATTCTATGCTGTTGTGCAAGCCTTGAGGTATTGGCGACATTACCTCTTACCCCAAGAATTCGTTCTATTCTCAGATCATGAAGCCTTGCGGTACTTGAACTCACAAAAGAAGTTGAATTCAAGACACGCAAAGTGGGTCAAATTCCTACAAGAGTACACCTTTGTACTTAAGCATAAAGCAGGAATCGAGAATAAAGTCGCGGATGCTTTGAGTCGTCGAGTCTCACTCTTGTTCACTATGAGCGTCGAAGTTGTGGGATTTGACAAACTCATCGAATCCTATGAAGATTGTTCTGACTTTGGAGTCATCTATGCCGCCGTGAAGGAAGGACAATCTAGATAGTTCACTGACTTCTTAATTCAGGATGACTACGTTTTTCGTGATTGCAGACTTTGTCTCCCACGAACATTTGTTAGTGACTTCCTTGTTTGGGAGTTACACGCAGGTGGATTGGCCGGTCACTTTGGCCGAAATAAGTCGATTGAGGCCGTAGAGACCCAATTTCATTGGCCAAGCCTCAAGAGAGATGTCGCGCGTATAGTTGGTCAATGTCGAACTTGTGCTGTGGCAAAACAACAAAAACAGAACACTGGACTTTATACGCCTCTACCCGTACCTGATCGTTTTTGGCAAGATCTTAGCATAGATTTTGTTCTAGGATTACCTAAGACTGCTGATAAGCACGATTTCATCTATGTCGTGGTTGATCGATTTTCTAAGATGATACATTTTCTCTCTTGTTCTAAAATATCAGATGCATCTAGGATCGCTCGCTTATTTTTCGATTAGGTAGTTAGACTGCATGGGTTGTCAAAGCCAATGGTGTTTGATCGAGAAACTAAATTTACTAGTTATTTCTAGAAAACTCTGTGGCATCTCCTCGGTACGAATTTAAATTTTTCACGGCCTTTCATCCTCAAACAGATGGACAAACAGAAGTAGTTAATAGAAGTTTAGGGAACCTACTTTGTTGTTTAGTGGGAGAAAATGGAAGAAATTAGGACCTTGTCTTACCTCGTGTTGAGTTTGCATACAATAATTCTATCAATAAATTCGTAGGCATGAGTCTATTTGAAATTGTGCATGGTTATAAGCCTAGAGTTCCTGTAGATCTTATTCCATTACCTATGCATGCTAGGATGTCTGAGTCTGTTGAGTCATTTGTACAATATGTTAGGGAATTGCATAAAGAGATCAGCAAAAATGACACTTATAAGAAATTAGCAGATTGTCACAAAAGAATGTAGGAATTTTCAGAAGGAGATTATGTGATGATTCGGGTTCGACCCGAGCGGTTTCCATTTAGAACTGTTAAGAAGTTACAAGCTTGCGGAGCTCATCTTTTTAGAATTTTAAAGAAAATAAGTTCGAACGCGTATGTTGCTAATTTATCACCAGAGTATAGTATCAGTTCAATCAAGGAGCCAACAGTAATACCCAGTAATCCGTTTGAGCCTTCATTACCCATTAAGAGTGAACCCTTATCCGAGTGTCCACCAGCCAAATCCACTTATAAACAGGGGTAAATAGAGCAAATTCTTGATGAGCAGATAATTTCTACGAGAAATCGAGGATACCAGCGTTATTTGGTTCGTTGGAAGGGTTTATCTCCGTCTGAGCATTCATGGATTACTAGAGATGAGCTGCAGAGACTTGATCCAGATTTGCTAGAGAGATATCACAGCAGAGAGGACCCCTACTCGACAGAGTCGAGTCTTTCTCTCCTGGAGAGAGTTGGTGGGGACACCACGATCGACCGTCGATTCATTCCTAGTAGAGTTTACCGTCGACGGTCGAGATCTAGCCACGCTGCTTTGATCTGGATCGATTGACTATTAGGATAGCTTTGGAAAGATGGATGCTGCGGATCGCTGACTTGATGGATTAGAAATCTCCCATTCATTCTGATTGATTGGAGATTCCATTTTGGGATGATTTTATTTCTCGCATTTATTTTGTATTAGTTGTTTCTATTTCTGTGATTGTTACTTTAGGCATGTTATCTAGTATTTTCTCGTTTTTGTGAGGTATTTATTACATTATGTATTTTTTCTTTATTGAGTCGGTTTGTATGGAGGTCTATATAAACGCCTTCCTATTAATCTTATTTATCTAATGCTGAATAAATTTGACTTGTGTTTCCTTTGGGATTATTTGATTCTGGAATGAATCGATATCCTGGATAGGGAAGGGCGTGGGCCTTGGGTGAGAATCCCTAAACTCCACCCGCTCCAGCTCCTTCACTCTGGGTTCGATTCCATTCATCTTACATCCCTCAGCATTCATCTCACCTCATCCTCACCCACCCCGCCTGCTCGTTTGCATTTTTGGATTTAGCTCGCCGACTCCGATTCGACGTGATCGTCAGGTTTCAACATCAACAACGACGCGTCTGCGCCGACTACGTCGACGTGAGTACACAGCTCCGCTCGACGTCGCCAAGCGCACCCNGCGTGCAACCAGCGCCTGCCCGCGCGCCCGCTCGCGCGCCCACTTGCGAGCCTGCGCTTGCTCCCTAGCGCGCTTGCGCCCGCTCCTAAGCGCGCCTGCACCCCAGCTGTCTGTTCCCTAATTTTTGGGGAAATTACATCGTGGCCCCTGGACTTTCTGACTCAGGTACGAATTTCAACAAGGCCTTTAACCTGGTAAAGTCGAATAATCTGAATTTTTTTGCTCGCTTGTGATTTGCTCGAACTTGTTCCACCTGTGCGACCTTTTATTATTGAGTGAATTTAAATTACTGTTGGTTAAATATTGTGAGATCCTTAATCATGTTCCTCATTTCTGATTTGTTGAAAATCAGATTGCGCTCTAATCTGAATTGGTAATTTTTCAATTACCTTCGATCTAATTTATTTAAAATTTTGAAAGAAATCAGTTTTTGCGGGTTTAATTAATTTCTCAGTCATTACAAAATTATTTTTTGATATTGAAAAAGCTGTTTTATAAAATTGGTGATCTCTAAACTGCATCGTCATTCATCTGTCCTGCATCACATTATGTATGACAGCCTTGCAAACCAAATTATAGGTGACAGAAAGAAAAGATCGCAAAAGCGTCCTCAACCTTAGGAATTTAGGTGCTATAATTCAAAATCTGTGGACCAACGTGCTAAAATCTTTGGACCTTATGAACTTATATGCAGTTTACTCTAATATAAAATATAATGTGATGCCTCAAGCTTTGCCTCTCTATAGTGGAAAGTAGCCTATTTGATCACCCAGTGGCACTTAGGTTGCCATCAACTTATATAGATGTATACGATATTTATTTGTTTATATAATGGGGAAACTGCATTACTTTTTCAAAAATAAACTACAACTAATTTTCACATTAAAGGTTATTGTTTCTTTAGGAAGATGTCTATTGTGTTAAAAAGGAAAATTTTTATTAACTATTACCCGATCTGTACTATATGTGAGTGAATTTTGGATAGTTAAGTGATAAAATCTCTATAAAATCAGTGTTACTGATATGCGATTGTTGA
Organism: Apostasia ramifera; assembly: GCA_019297695.1. NCBI lineage: Eukaryota > Viridiplantae > Streptophyta > Magnoliopsida > Asparagales > Orchidaceae > Apostasia > Apostasia ramifera. The sequence continues at coordinate 54,782 of JAEMOT010002624.1, read as the reverse complement.
GTTGAACGAGTGGCCGCATTAAAGTAGATCATATTGGATTTGTTGTATTAGAGAGAGGTAGAATGTGGTACATACCGAGGATAAAATAAGGGGAGGACATTAAAGGATTTGATCATCTCTATCTTCCACAATTAAATGTTTCTGTATGTAAATGTGATGAGATACTAATAGTCTAAAACTGATCAGTGATACAGTTATAAACAAAATGCTTTAAATTACTCGTGCTCATGTAGAGCGTTGATTTACATAGAACAGAAAAGAGAAATAAATTTCATTTAGCCGACCACCGGTTCTTGAAATTAAACGCTTTGTTGTTATTATTTTTTTGCATGATACTGACGTAGTTTTTCACTGTTCCATAGAGACCGAAATGACAAAATCTGAAACACGCCGTAGTTAACTTTATTCGATAATGAAGTGTTTCATCTGAAATGTAGTTTCTATGGACAGATTCTGCACTATAAACTTCACAGTGATCCATGGAGGCGACATATGAATCATAGGAAGGAGTATGGATTGCCAAAATCTTGCTTGAGAAGTACTACTTGATGTCAAGCAAATGCAAAGCAATCATCTACAACCTGTGGTTGAGGTTTTGCTAGATCCCAGCAGGAAGCTGCTGATATTCTTTGTAAGGATGAATAAACAAAATGTGAACAATTTTCTGGAATTCAAAATGTTGGTAGATTTTGGGCGACCTTTGAATCGAGTTCAAGTTAGTCATTTTTGGAATTCAAAATGTTGGTAGATTTTGGGCGATTAGTCATTTTCAACTCGAATACCAATATTTTTTAGTTAGAAAAACATATTATACGTCACGCTTATAGAACTGTTTATTTTTTTTTGCTTTATTTGTTTTAATGGGTTAATGGGTTGTTGATGAGCTTGTTATCTAAGGTTCTGTTTGATGCGATGATCAAAATCAGGATTAAAATGATACTAATTTTAAAAAATAACAATAATAATAATAAATAATTTTTTTAAATTATTTTACATAAATTTAAAATAAAAAAATATTATTTTATTTTACATATTTAATAATTTTTAATAAAAATATCAATTTTATTTTATATTTTAGATAAAAATATTAAAATTGAGTATTTTGGTGTAGAATGTGAAATAATATTTATATTTTTATTAAAAATTATTAAGTATGTAAAATAAAATAATATTTTTTATATTAAAATTTATGTAAAATAATTTTAAAAATTATTTATTATTATTATTTTTAAAATAGTATTATTTTAGTCCTCATGTTAAGGAGGACTTTACTTTTATCTATTAATAATATTGATAATTGTTTAATCTTGTAAGTCACATAATGTATAAATATTAATATTATAATTACTAATATTTCAAAAAATTTATATAAATTTTAATATTAAATTATTTATATTTTGTATTGAAAACAGCTTTTAAAATAAATGGAGATTTCAAAAAAAATTGTGGGATGTAATATATCAAAATTTGTATGATGTATTTTATCAAAAAAAAAAAAAAAGATTTGTATGATATACGATACGTGTGTAAAAATTACTAAAATAAAATACTAATGGGATTTTTATAATTAATGAAAAGAAGGATGAGATTAGTTAATTAATGATAGTTTTGCGCCAATTTTCATAATTAATTAATGAAATTTATTCTACAGCTAAATTACAGAAAAGAACTATCATTTAAAGATTATCAATTGTGTTTTGAAGAATTATAGCTGCTGATTATTAAATCGATATATAAAGGTGAGAATCATCTAAATTTGAGTTGAGCTCGGCATAATTTAAATTTAATTTGTTGATTTATAGATCAATTTGAGCTAAGATTATATCTCAAATTTTTAGAATTTGATTTCGAGCCGATTTAAATTTTAATTGAGCGTGCTGAATTCACTAATGAGTTAAGAACTAATAATAATAATTACGGATTTGCACATCACATGCTCTACGTGTTGTATTTTTTTTTATAAAAATACTAAACAAACACATTATATAAACAAAATTTGTATTTTTATTAAAAAAATAAAATTTGAATAAATTTCAATTCAATCTAATTATTGCTCGAAGTCGGCTCGATAAAATTACAATATGCAAATATAGTTTGTAGCTTAGTTTAACAAATTTAACTGGAGTTTGATTCGAGCTAAATATTAATTTGAACATCATGCGATTATCAATCTTGAGGATCGGTCGAATCAACTCGGGTTGTGATTGGGTTGTTCTGTCAACTGGATTCCGTTGTGTTATACGAATTTAACTGAGTTAACCCATTTATGTAATTTACCTGTAACCTGACTCGGTTCAGCTGAGTTAGCTTATTTAACTGGGTGAAGAGTCGTGCGATCAGCGTCATCGACTCCCCCGTGAACACGAGGAATAGCGGCGGCGGTGGCGGTGGCGGCGGTACGATTTCCGGCGAGGTAATTCAGTCAGTCGGTAGGGATTCGGTTAGGGCTGATTGAAGAGCGACGAGCGTGCGCCGGAGAAGAGCTAGAATCCGATCTGAAATTGGGCGAATATGTTCTTCCACATTACGCTGGAGAGAAATATGCAGCTCCACCCACGCCACTTCGGTCCTCACCTCCGCGATAAGCTCGTTACCAAGCTTATGAAGGACGTCGAGGGCACCTGCAGGTCGCTTCCACTTCTGCATCCTCTTCTTCCGTAGTTGTTCTCGGAATGCCCTAACCCTAACCCCGATTGGCACCTTTGTGCAGCGGAAGGCATGGATTTATCGTGGCGATAACCGGCGTGGAAGACATTGGGAAGGGACTGATCCGGGAGGGCACGGGCTTCGTTACTTTCCCTGTCAAGTATCAGTGCGTCGTGTTCCGCCCCTTCAAGGGAGAGATTCTCGATGCCGCTGTCACTATGGTCAATAAGGTTAGCCATGTATTTTCGGTCTGTAGTGAGTTTGTTGGTACTCTATTTTCACTTCCGAGTGGTAATATGTGCTTTGGTGTTGTTTTCAGATGGGTTTCTTTGCAGAGGCAGGGCCCGTACAGATCTTCGTGTCCAATCATGTGAGTTATATAGCTATGTATGGAGGATTCTCGTTTGCGTTAGATATAAAATTTGTGGGATCGTTTAATTGGGTGATATCTTTCTTTGATTTAAGTGTATTTAGTTGTTGCTGTTTTCTTAGCTGATCCCCGATGATATGGAATTCCAACTAGGAGATGTGCCCAACTACACAACATCTGATAGATCGGTGAGTTCTGATCTTTTGTTTTCCTTTGCTCTGTGTATAATTAGAAGTACTTAGCGATTGTGTGGACATAATGATAGGATTCTATAGGAACCTTCTCATGTTCAGATCTTAAGATTCTTATGTTGGGGTGAGTTGACTGGTAAGTTAAACTGCTTTTATTTCAACTATTAATAACAATCAGCAACATGATCTCAGGTATATAATAGTGCAATTCCAATTGTTGCTGATTTATCATGTCCGCCCCTGTTTGTTTGGAAGTTCAAAGTTAACCTCGTTTAATTCTAAACAGACATATCACATCACACATAAAATTTAATATTAAAAATTAACTTTATTTCATATCCTGTACACATTATCAAAATAATAACTAACTTATATCACATCTCTCACATATCCCAACATAATAACTAACTTTCTATCACATCTCTCACATATCCCAACATAATAACTAACTTTATATCACATCATTCACATATCCCAACATAATAACGAACTTTATTTCACATCATTCACAACTTTTAATAAAAAATATTTCTATTCAAATTTAATTTTAACCTTGTTAAATTTAAACCTTACAAACAAACAGGATATAGTTTAGTTTTCTTGCTTTTGATGAAGTTTTCAGATTGTTTTCAGCTAATCTTAAAATCACATGCTAAATGATGAGGTGATTTATCTTTCCATTTTTGGATCATATGTTTCATGCATATAATCTTATGAAGCATGATTGGTGATAGGTTCTTGTAGCATATCTCACATGGAGAAAGCTAGTTATGGGACACCGAGGGCTTAGTTGATGTACTTTTGTTAATTATCCAACCATTACATATTTGCTCATATAAAAAATTTAGGGTAAATTGCAGTTGGGCCCCTGAGGTCAGACAGACATTACAAATTGGTCTCAATTTTTAAAAAATTTTGATTTAGGCCCCTTAGATTGATTTGGTGTTACTGTTAAGTCCCAATGGAAATAAAGTTGTTAAACTCACTGCAAATGACCTTTCTACTTTCCTTATTATGAGTTGTTTTTTATATTTTTTCTCCCTACTTCTCTCTTATCACCTCATATCTTTTCTCTCAAATTTTTTAGTATTCTATAACTTTTTTTTTCTAAATAAATAGAAATTTAAGTATAAAACTAAAAATTTTAAATATTGAAATAAATAATTTTAAATTTTATCTTCTTCAGTTCCTCTCTTCTCTTCTCTTTACAAATTCAGAATTTAACACTTAAAAATTATAAATACTAAAATTACAGCAACAACAATCAAGCCTTTATCCCATTAGGTGGAGTCGGTTACATGAATTTTTTATTTTCATTGCGTTTTATTAAATAACAACTCCTTATCTATCTCTAAATATGTGAGATTTTTTCTAATAATTGTTTGTCATTTTTTATTTGGTCTTCCTTTTCTTTTTTTAACACAGAAATAATCCAAAATTATGAATACTAAAATTATGAAATTTAAATTAAAATTTAGTTTCTTGCTATTTTCTCTTTCTCTAAAATATTAAATTTAGAAAAATAAAAAAATAATTTAGAATGAAAAAATACTAAAATTTAAAATGAAAAACTTTTAATACTTATTTTGAATAAAATTCATTCTTTTTCAAGTTGATTCAAACCTAATCGATAGTCACATTTTTTATTTAAATATATAAATATATTATGATAAATTTAAATATACTTATAACTTAATTAATTTAAATAAATCACTACCTATTTTTATGTGTAAAATAACATAATTATATAATAAAAAATATTTAATATGTCAGGGATCTCATTAAGTTGGATTAATCCACCCGAGCATGGCCGCAAGGCTGCCAATGCCTCTGTTGGATCCATCTCCATGCGTCTACACTATTATCCTTTAGAGGGAATAAGGGAAGGGATAAAGGGTATGATAGAGAGGCATTTTTGACAAAAAATATTAATTTTTATAGGATTTGTTAAAGTTAATAGTTTCTATCCAAAAGAATTAGGTAAAAAAAGCCGGAACAAAGGTCATGGACCTAACAACAACGCCAAATCAACCCGAGGGGCCTTAATCAAAGTTTTTCGAAAATCAAGACCGATTTGCAACGTTTGTTTGAGCTCAAGGGCCCAAGTGCAATTTACCCAAAAATTTAATTTAACAAATATTGTTAGCTATGTTTATAGTATCATATGCATCTTATTTTTGTTGTTTGTAATAATATATTGATTCTGGAACCCTGAAGGGAAAAAAAGAAAAGTCAATAGTGCTAGCAATTTAAGACAAAAGATAATACAATTTGTACAACAGTTGGAATTATTGGGAGCTCTAGCTTTATAAGAATGTACCCGAAACAGGCATCTAGGTTAACAATGCGCACTAGAGAGTACTATGCAGATAACTGGTAACAAAAAATATTCCGAGTCATTATTACTGCTTATAGCTAAAAGATCATCAAAGCATGCACAACACAAATCAAAATAAGTTATATCTAGGTATTTAAAAAGCAATTTGGCTATATTGTAAAAGCACAATAAGATCTTGAACTACCTTTTTTATGACTACTTTTTTGTTTTAATCTTCTGTTTCTAATACCTATTAGGTTTATGACTTCTTTTATTCTGAAATCATCTGTTTCCAATAGTTAGAGGTTTATGATGTATTTGTTAGTTCTTATGCATTAATGATACTAGAGTCCTATGTTCATCTCTACTATACACTTCTTATTGAACTCTAGTTCTAAAGCTCTCTTTATTTTTGGAATTATTTTTTCATTCTTGGGGAAAAGTAATTGTTAATATTTGTGATGCCAATCCTTTCACTAACTCCACATTTTCTTCCTGCTGTTCTTAGGTCAAGATTCAGAAAGATAGTGAGGTGCGGTTGAAGATAATTGGTACTCGAGTTGATGCCACTGAAATCGTATGTTCTTAATATTTCATTTCATCTTTGATGTTTCTTGAATCGCTGTCTATTTCAGGAGAAATTATTGTATTCGGCTAATGTAACGCTTTTTTTGAGCAACCAATGAATGCGTGACTTGTCGATATGTAAGACTTATGAGCAAAGTTGAGAAGAGTAATTGCATTAGTGCTATATATATATATACAGTTATGTATAAATATAATAGTACTACGTATAACAATCATGTGCTACATATAAGCATCATGTGCTATGTATGAACTTTATATTGACTATACTTAACATTAGATTCTTCTACATAGTAATGTCTTGCTTACATGTAGCACTATTATGTTTATACAGTGTTATATGTAGCACTGTTATGCTTATACGTACCGTATCTTTCTCAATGTGTAATTAGTTACGTAATCTTATACATAGCAATATAATATTACTTATATGTAGCAGTTAATATTTATGCATTGCATTTATTCTTCCCTCTTAGTTTGTGGTTCCCACATACCAATGTGTCCTGGATTTGTTGGTTCCTGAAAGAGACCTATCATGTTGCCCGAATGCAATAATATTTTTTGTTTCGGAAAAGTAATTATGCTTTTACTAACTCTAATTTATTGCAACTCTGTATGTTACTTTGTTAGTTAATATTTGTTGTTTGCATTATTTATGTTGTTTGAAGCTTTTGATATTTTGTCAAACCCTCTTTTTGGGGAATAATTGGAATTTTGCAAATGTTAATTTTTATGGGCAATTACATATATTAACAGAACATATGCCACATACAAAGTAATCAAATCTTTCTTGCTTAGTGTGAAACACTTATGTTAGTTTTTAGGGATAATTTAATGTCACCTACAAAGTAGCCCTTATTGCTCATGTAAACCTGAAAGATGAATATTCAATTGGCACTGCCACCTTGAATGAATAAGTACCATTCACCCTCAAAGTTACATCTATCATTCTCTGAAAGATGTATTAATTATATTTTTCACCTTTTGTTTGAAGATGAATTATAATTATTTGTCAAACATGGGGGCGACAGATGTAAATATTCATTTTTGGGATTAAACTAGGAATAAGAGCAAACTTTGGAGGTGAGATTTAAATTCCTCTAAATTTTAAGCACTACAAACATAACTTCTCAATTAATTTCCATTAAAGTTGCTAATAATATTTTGTTTGTGTGATTAGTTTATCAAATTAATTATATAGTCCTAGAATTACGCAGATCATTTAATTTCCATTAAAGTTGCTAATAAAAATTTGTTGTGTGATTAATTTATCAAATTAATCATATAGTTCGAGAATTACACATATCATTACTATAAAGATAATTGTTTATGCATATACATTGAACAAAGTATTCTCAACATCTTTTTTTTATGGTAGTATTCTCAACATTTTTGAAGGAGGTTGGCCAGTTGTTATTTATTTTATGTATTTTTTTGTGTTGTATCCATAAATAATAAGATTTGATGTTTTATAATTATAACTTTGTCTTCCATTTCTGTTACATATATTTGTCTCAAATTTTAGTAGCCTGATCTATAAATAACTTATTGGAGATATCAATTGGAGAAATGGAGATGATGGAGGAGAAATGAATGTGATAATATTGGCTGGCTACCAAGCCTAAACCATTTAATTTGACTGGCCATTAAACCTAAACCAAATAATTCCAAGCCACCAAGTCATATGAGATTTCGAGAAAACACAAAACCATGATGGTGTTTCATTTCACTTTACACATATAAATAGATACATAAGTTGATAGCCAAAATCTAATCAACCATAAAGTATAAGTCGTCAAATTAATTAAATAACTAATAACAATTAACAAAGTCAAAATCAAAGATAACTAAATAAAGACTAAACCATATTGGAGACTAAACTACTAATTTTTAGATTTTGACTAACTATCAACCTGTGTATTTAATTTATGTGTGAAGTGAAATGAAAGATCATCTGCATTTCTCGCGTTTGGGATCTCGTAATGGGTCTGTGTTTGACCTAGTTTCTGTGTATGAGTAGCTCATCCTGTACTGCATTATCAATAGTTTCTTACATTTAGCCTTAGCTTGTTCAAATTACATTGCTAAATCATCTCAAACTGTTTCTGTTTTTATGGGATTTTTTTTGCAGTTTTGCATAGGCACCATCAAGGATGATTTCTTAGGTGTGATCAACGATCCTGGTGCTTCTGCGTAGAGCTCTACTGTCAGATTTGTTTATGATGCATTTTCAAGTAAGTCAAATATTAGTGAATCACAGTTCATCATCCTTGACAAACAGAACTTGCCTGATTGTTAAATGTTAACTAATATCAACGCTGTTTTTAGATGTGGGAAACTTTTGGCTCTATTATAGTGATGTTATAATTTCTTGAGAACGTAATCCTTTTTCTTACGGAGGGCTGCGTTTTAGCTTTGTGGGATGGGAAGCTGTACCTGTAAAAATACCAAAACCTCGCCTCCAGAGGCGTGCCTTGAATCCTAGGCTAGGGATGGCACTCAGACGGATATGCCAAAGAACTTAGAGCCCTGCTACGCATTCTAAAAAATTGATCAATACACTAAAGAGTAGATTAAAGATTTAATTAGCTGTATAATTAAGTAGAATAAACTTCTCTCTTTGTTTGCTTGTTTTCTTTTTCTTTTTTTAACTAAGACCCAATTGCTAACTGTCCCATACTACTACATAATTTTGAAAATAAAGCTCATATGTGTCTTGTTCCAATTTTCTGAGCTGGCCTCATGCCTTTGTCCGTTTAATTGTGCATGGGCCTTGTTTGACTTGTCCCTACTTGCTAATAGACATATCCAAATATGTTACATGAATCCTTTATTTTTATTGTATTATATCAAATAATAGTTCCTCATTTAACTTTAAGTATGCAAGGCTATCTTTTATAATTTCTTGCTATATTTTTTTGGTCTTTGTTTTCTCTTTTTATATAAATAAAATTCAATGAATCAACTTTACTTACTGAAGCTTTTATTAGCTTACAATCTATGTATCTAAATCATTTAAATTGACTATCTTTATCCTCAATTGAGGCTACTTAATTTTTTTTTCATAGATGTAATTATTTATCATACCTTTTCCTATATACTTATGCATTCATTTTAGTATCATCATCTTTGCAATAGTTATTTTATTTTTATATTTTTATTTTGTAGGCTATCACTCGACACTATACAAATATTATTTCTACCGCTCTACAAAGTTTACCTTTGAACTTGAGTGAGATTTTTCTATTACACAACACTCCATATACATTCTTCCAGTTATATCATTATTTCGCTATTATTTCGTATAATTCGATATATCTAAACCACTCATTCTTTCTAATATTTTGATTACCAATTGTCATTTTTTTAATACAATTTCTTCTATCTTGACTAAATTTGCATTCCATATATTTGATTTTAGATCTGTTATGATGATGATTTTTCTATTCTAAGATATTTTCCCATAGCTTAGAATTAAGAAGATATTAAAAATATTTTTAATAACAAAGTGGTTCAAGCTTACGAATGATGCATTGAAGTTATTCAAATATTTAGAGGGCGCCAAACATCGTACAATTGATCTAATTTATGTAGAAAATAGACAATGAAGACTATCAAAGACTTAGTTCTTGAATGGGACATGATAAATCTTAAAATCATAATTGGATCAAAATTGTTAATGTAGGTTGATAGGTATTAAGCTCTGATGAGGCCTACAGCATTCTTTCGACCAAAATCTCTCATCAAAGAAAAACTTCTTGATGAGCAATAGACATTTCGACTAGTGTAGGGAAAGTTTTCGACTAAGTAGAATCATAACACTCAAATCTGACTGGTCATTACTAATCGTTTGACACAAGGCATTCATTGCAAACTATTTGATGGTTACAAGACTTCAATAATGAAGGTATTTTCAACCACCCAGTCGTCATTAGTTGCTATAATAACAACCAAGATGCTCCACAAATAGTCGATAGTATTAATTACAAAATCCTCTCATTCATTATAATGACTATTTAGGTTCAACCATTACTCATATAAAGATATGTAAACCCTAAACATAGCAGAGACTAGATCCCAAACTATTATACTGTAAAGATCAAGGCTCCAAACTCAATACTGATACTCTCTTACAGTGATATAAACATGATATAAATACTAAGTGATATTTTTAATGGGCACAGTTTAAGAAAGAAGCTAATCAAAAATATTAATCTTACTAAGACATGATGACTAATTATTATTGTCAATATTACTGCAATAAATTTGAAGGATTACGATTGTAGAAACTTGAGCTTCGTCTGGTATCTTTATCTTTTGACTTTAAATATAAATCATTAAGCATATCAAGATTTACTGCTAATTTATTTACACTATGTGAGAATCATCAAGTAATTAATCCAAGAATTTCAATGTTACATTTTGAGGAAGAGGAATCCAAATTCGAGCAAAAGACATTGCAAATTGGTGATATTGAAAATAAATGTTACAATATTGTGATTGTAGCTAAGACTTAATTCTAATATCTAAGGTAAAGATAGCATGGGGGACATAGAACCAAATAAAGATGATTAAAATGTGGAGTGGGACCTTAGTTTTAAAAACGAATCAACTTTATATGAATGTCATTGATGCTAAATAAAAGTGTGTTGTAAGTGACAGAATCTTCATAACATTAGTTTAGTTAGAGATATTAATGTCCAAATGAATTAGTCTCACACTAAAATGAGCCATACTAATCTATCATTTCATGCATACAAATACTTTTGTTGGATAACTAATATAATTCTTAGAGGCCCAATAGTTGACAAAATGATGTTATGAGTATCACTAGAAATTGTTGGATTGTTGGAGCTCAGTAGCGCGTCCATCCCCCTCACTCCAAAATAGGGCCTCCATTTTCTTGTGGATTTTGGGCCCAACCTCCATGCTTGGTTGAGTTTCCACCTGAATGCTTTGTTGGTGTTAAAGGCCAGCGATGAATGACTCAAAAGGGCCATCCTCCTCCATATTGACGCTTCCTGAATCTGCCCTTGCCTTCTGTTACTTTGCCATGCAGCTTTGCCTTGGTTGAGAAGGCAAATACACACCTTCCCCTCTTTCCTTTGTCAAGAGAGAGTCGTTTCCCGCCTCTCTGGAATGCCTTTTTCCTACCTCCAGGTTTTGCACTTAACCTAATCACTACTACATTAGTTGCCATCATTTGTCCCTAACTAAGGGGGTCTGACCCCCTTTACCTTTGTATGCCACGCTTGGTTTTCCAATCGCCCTGAAGAGCTTGAGAAGGCTGTTCAAATTATCTAGATATTTATTCAAGTATGAATAGATCGTTTAAATCAAAACACCCCCCCCACCCCCTAATAATATTTTGTTGTGCGCTTTCGAATTAATTATATAGTTTCATAATCATGCATATTATTATGATAAAGATGATTGCTCACGAACAATACACTAAACAAAATATTCTCTAACATCTTTGGAGGATTTTAACTAGACGCTACCTTTTTTTTTGTAAGTTTTTGTGTTGTACTATAAATAATAAGATTGAGTGTTTTATAACAATAATATTATCTTTCATTTCTGTTATATATATATATATATATTTGTCTCAAATTCTTTTAGCCTGATCTATAAATAAATTCATGGATAGATCAGTAGTTTCTTGCACTGAGCCTTAGCTTGTTCAAACACTGCTAAATAAACTGTTTCTGTTTTTATGGGGATTTCTTTATTTTGGAGCATTCACACACATGTAACTCAACTTTAAATATTATATTCTTGTTCAAATATATTTCATCATATAGTTTAAATTTGACATGTAGTTAATATCCAAAATTTTTTATCATTTAGTTAATTGTTCCTTTATGCTTTATTCTTTTGCATTTTTGCTTGGCACCATCAAGGTTGATTTCTTAGGCGTGCTTAGTGCTCCACTGTCAGATCTGTTTGTGGTGCATTTTTCAAGTAAGTAATATTAGTGAACCATAATTCATCATCCTTGTCAGATAGAATTTGCTTTTTTTTTTGGAGGGATGCTTTTGGCTGAATCATAGTGATGTATGCTAAATAATTTCTGTAGATCACAATGTATTTTGTTGTATATGGAAGGCTGTCACTTTGCTTTGTGGGCAGGGCAGCTTTACCTTTAAAAATATTTCCTCCAGCAGCATGCCACGAATGCTAGGTTAATGCCAATTGCAGGTTAGTACATTTAGTACACTCTTTATATGCAAATTCTGACTATATGAGAGTTAGGATTATGGAGTGTGAGAAACAAAAACTTTCAAGTCTCGCGAACTTTCGTAATCAAGTGTCCCATTAGTATGAAGTTTCTTGTCCGTTTTTCCATTAGGAGGAAAAATTATTAGGTTCGAGCAGCTCATGGTTGTGTGCTACTTGTTGGCATGTAGGACGTAGTGATAGAGCGGCACAAGAAATACTATTAAATATTATTTGTCCTGTATAGATAATTTTCTATTTTGTATGAAAGTTTTTGTTTTATATAGGAGCTTTTGCTTTGTAGAAATTCTTTTTTGTATTTAAGTATTTTTTAGTTTTATATAGCCTTTTTTCTACTTATTTTTTGCTTTGTATAGAGTTTTTTTTTATGTTTTGTATCAATTTTTTTTTTGTTCATATAGATTTTTTTTTAAACTTTGTATAAGCATTTTTATTGCTTAATATAAGTTTTTTGTTACGTAGTAAAAAATACCTAAATGAAGTAACAAATTGCCTACGTGAAGAAAAGAAATTATATGAAATAGAAAATAGTAATTGATGAAGTTTCTCGTGCCATCTCGTGGCATTTTTGGCTCTGCTCTACCTCTGTGCCTTGCATTCCCATGACTCACAGCCCATTGGCCCCAAAAATCCTTGTGAGTATTTGCTCAAACCTAATGATGTCTCCATTGGGGTGGGGGTGGTTAGTTGTGGTAGGTTGAGATGGGTTGAGCGAGCTTGATATAAATTTTCATCCTTCTGTTTGGTAATAAGAAAAAAAAAAGATTTGGTTGAAAATTTTAGCTATTTTTGAAAAATATGTATGATGTGAAATAAAGTAAGTTGGTTATATTAAAAATTGTGTAGGATGTGAAGTAAAGTTGATTGATTTATTGAGAATTATGTTGGATGTGAAAAATAAAGTGATTGTTTAATGTTGGAATTTGTGTGAGATGAAATATAAAGTAATTTTTTTAAATTTTTTTAAAATAAATTTAAGATTTTAGTCCTGACTAATTTTAGCCATGCTGGTTGAGATGGGTTTTGGTTTTTTGATCATCAGGAGGATTTTTTTTGTTGTTTGGGTAAGATTTTAGTTGCTTTGTGATGTTTGTTTTCATTCTTTTAGTGATTGATTAGCTTAGGATTTATCTATCTAGAGATATTGTACTTATTCCTAACTTGAATACCTAGTCGTGTAGCTATTTGTTCTTGCACACACTGTGAACGTTTTATTTTTCATTTTTTAAGATTCTCATGCACATCATAATATTAATAGTGCGATCGATTTTTTAGCTCATTATGTTATGTTAGATAACTTCTGTTGAGTGGGAGTATATTGTATATTTTTCTCTATTAATTTTTACAATATCCTTAAAAGGGTGATATTAACTAATTATTATACATTTTGCATAAGTAATGCCTCCTCTCAAAAAAATTAACTTTGGGATTTATATCCATAAACTAAAGATACATCAAGAGAAATAAGTCTGATCTTGTGTGGTCTGTATGGTTTTGAAGTTTCATCACAAACAAATTTTATGGGTATACTATAATATATATATATATATATATATTAGAGTTTTGTACAAAGTCTTAATAATTAATTAATAACTTAGTCAGTGTTTATATAAAATTTTTATTTACTAGATTATCTATTGAAAATGATTAACTTTCGTTAGCGCTGTTATTGATCTGATTTCAAGCCGAGTTAATACCGGCTCGAAATCAGATCAATCACATTTCGATTGACTCGAAATTAGCTCAAAATCGATTGAGTTCGACTTCCAACCGGCTCGAGTCGATTCCAATCGATTTCGAGCCAATTTTGAGTCATTTTTGAGCCAATTTGAAAAAAATATAATCTCAATTTTTTTTCGAGTCGATCTCAAGTCAGGTAGGCTCAACTCAATTCGGTTAAATGCCGACTAGGTTTATAATATATATATTTTTTAATTCGAGCTAATCACGAGCCAGCCTGAATCGAGCATACTCCTGCTCAAAATTGGCTCAAAATCATTGCCGAATTGAACTTTTGGCTGTTTGTTGGCTCATTTAAATTGACTCGATTTTGATTCGATTTAAAATTGATTCAATTTTTTATAGTCGATTTATATAGACACTCTTAACCTTCATGGCAATTTTCTATATAATAACATAATTCTAGAAAAGAACTGAAATATCTCATAATTTGCATTTTGTTAGAAATATTCAATAATACATGCTTCGTATGCATGCTTCATGCATCAAGAATTTAATATTTTCTTATTCTTCATGATGGTTGTAGGGAAATTATTGAGAGAGCTAGTGGTGATAGAAAGAACTAAATTTTTGTGATTATAGGAATCAAACTTTATAGTCAACTCAGAACATATTATAAAACACTATAAATTGCTTCTAATCTATAAGAAGGAAAAAAAAAAAAAATGAAGGAAAAGATTTGCTCCAAATCTTATTTCGTAGATGATGCACCATTTTATTTATGGAACTTATTCTTAGAACAGAACAACGTCTTTGTCCTAAAACCCTCTGGTCAAACTCCTCAAATATCTATTATTTGACTTTGAAATGTTTTATTTATTTGCATTTGAAAATGTTTGATTTTTTAATACAATTTCACAATTTGTTATTCCTACATTTTTGGATTTCATTACCATTATATTCTTTTGTTGTCAACGTTTAAATTTTTGAAACATATAAAAAAACTGATAATGAGCATAATTACATAAAAATTTCTTCTTACATTAGAACTAAGAAGGATATAAAAAAAATGTTTATAATAACAAAGAATTAAAGTTATTCAAATATTTAAAGGACACTAAATATCATATCGGATCAACATCATTGACACAAATCAAGATTAAAAAGACAGCATTCTTTCCGCTAAAATCTTTCGGGAAAGAAACTTGAACCTCAACTAATATCGGTTCTTTCGATCGGGCAGAATTTTCAACCGAAAAAAATCGTAACACTACAATGCAAATCATTGCAGACCGTTTGACAGTTAACATGCCATTCATTGCAAACTGTTGGATAGTTACAATAGTTCATTGCTGAGGATATCTCCAACCACCTAAAGATACTAAATTTACGACTAGGATATCACGCAAAAATCAACAGCATTAATTACAAAATTCTCTAAAGATTATTGAAGTTCGATCATTGTGAATATAAAAATATGTAAACCTTTAGCCGGGACTAGATCACGACCACTTCTACTGTTACGGTCGATGCTCCAAATTCGATACCGACTCTCTTCACAATGTTCCTTTCAAACTGCTGCGTCCAATCTTTTTTATTCTTTTTTTCTTTTTTTACTTTCACATTCATTTGATTGTAATATACATCATATGAAATGAAATCAATCAGATTTTAGATAGAATCCAGGCAACACTTGAGACTGGTATAGCATAGAATCAGAAAGCCTCAAACAAAAAGTAAATCATTTCAGTTATCATTGTGTTTTGAGCAAGATTAAAAAAAATTTTCTAAAACATCATAAGTGTGCATCTCCTATTTATGTAGGGTCAGAGGAAGCATCCATGCTGTAAAAGCATCAAAATAAAGCTCAACCATGGATTCAAACACCTCAGAACACAAAAATTTTCTTCCTCAAAATTCACAAGTCTCAGTTCATCATCTGAAATTCACAATTGTTGTTGAGTATGGTGGAAAATCAAATAGAAAAGTAAGGATTTCGATTTTGCTTCACCAACTATAAAAATTTCAGTCTTTATATACCGGTCAAAAAAAATCTGGAGATCTAGCGGATTTCTGTAGAAACTAATTTCAGAACCAAAGGAACTCCAGCCACCACTGAATCAACAGAAAAGATGAAAGGTAACAAAAAAATTTCATCCAATCTCACTCACAAGCTTCCTCCCAATCATCCACTTCCTGACCCGCGCCAACATCCCCAATTGACGTCTCAACCCCAGCAGCTTCGGTGGTGGAGTCGCCTTCCGACGGCCGACTCCCCTCCTGATCACTTGCAGACTCCAGAGCTACATCATCATCAAGCACATTCCACCTGTTAGCCATGGTAGAGATTGGTCTAGCCTCATTTTCTTTCCACGCAGATCCAGCTGCTTCTTTTCCTGAAGCCCAACCGGAACCCCATGAATCCGTCTCTGGTGCAACAGCCCTCTTCCACGGATTGCTGCATGCACTCCGGCCAGCTGGTGCAGGCAACCCGGTGCTCTGCGGCGTCGCCACTGCCCCCTGATAAGCAGATCCGTGATCGAGCCGTCTCAAAGCTGTTGCTGCCCTCACTGGATCACTAAAAACAGCCAAAGCATTCTTATCATTCAACCAGACTAATTCACACTCACCACCAAACCTAAGGACCAGAGCACTGATATCAGCATCCCTCGGAAGATCTAGCATTGCAACTACAAGCCTCGGGTCCATGTCGATCAAGGGATCGAAGGTAGGAGGCTGGGAAGCAATTGCAGGAACGCCAGGCTTGGAACCGAGGATTCGTGCTGGAGGCTTAGATTTGGGTGTGACATGAACTGCCACGAACCGTTTCGGCTCCCAACCAGCAGACTGCACTGAGAGCTTCCACCGCTCGGCAATCTGCCTAACAGCGTCTCTATTCTCCTTCGGCATGTGGGAGAAGACGTGGACTTTCATACTGCTTCCCGCATTAGTTTTCGATTTCCCCAGAACCATGAATTTGAATCTCTCCTCAACAGCCAAAACCCATTTGGGCTCCCTCCGCATAAGATCAGACACGGCTTCGGATGCTGCTGAGCTCTCCCCAAAGTGAAGACCATCGAGGTTTGGTGGAGTTACGTCGAACGCCTCTGCGAGTTGCCTCTTCCTCGCCGCCTTCTCACACTCCTCGTCACACGCCAGTTTCCTCTGCCCAAGGTGGAGTTTCTTCCCACCGGGATCCACCGGCTGGAGAGGAAACGGCAGCCTCTGAGTTACAGAAGCTTCGATCAGAGCATCACTGCTGAAGCTGCTAGCGCCGGCACTACATGGCACGGCGGCAGATAAACGGCCGCAAGAACATGAGATCGTCACCGGAAACTCGCACCTTTGTTCAGGGCATGCCAAAGAAGGGTGGCAGGGGGCCGCGCAAGTGTGCTTGCAGTCCCTCCTCGGAGCTCCGCAGACCTGTCCGCAAGAGTTTTTCGCTGCTGACTCTGATGGTGAAGAAGAATCGCAAGGAGAAGGATGACAGGTACGAGCACAAGCGTGGATTCCACACTGTCGGGTCTTGCCACAGAGCTGGTTGCATCGAATATCCTTCGACCCACAGGGAATGTTTCTCAGCGTAACATGCCCACCAACACATTCTTTCTTCCCAGGAACAGTACAAGGAGGGCAGTCGCCGAAGTGACAGGCATGGGAAGCAGGGTGACCGCAGGCCTGCGGCAATGAACAAGGATGTGGGCATGATGGCGCCGTCGTGCCGCAGGGGATCGGCGGCGGGATTGAGGTCCTTCCGCAGGCGCAGGTTAAATCCGAGAAGATGGTCTCCATGCATGGTGGGCAATGGCCGCTATGACACAGAAGCTGGCAAGAGTGATTTCCGCACCGTAGCCTCTTGCCGCAGGGCACCGAGCAAATATGGGGATCCCAGTGGCCGGCACAGAGCTGGTCACCGCTGGCCGCGGACAACGGACAGCAGCGTTCGCTGCAACGGTGGCGACCGCAATTCTTCTTGCGGCCGCAAGTTTTCTCGCAGTTGAAGCTGAAATTTTCGTCGAACAGCTGATAGCACTCGACAGTCCGACGTGAAGATCCGCAGCGGCATCTCTGCTCGACGAGGATTGAGCAGGGTGGGCACTCGCCTTCGTGACACTTCATCATGCAGAAATGGGTCTTGCAAACAAGAGCCTTTCCGCACACCTCGGAGCAAGTGGGGATCGGATCGAGGCAGCTCTTTCTCTCCTCCGTGAGCTTCTTCTTTCCACAATGGCATGATTTCACCTTCCCGGGTTGCAATTCGCAACCGCCACAAGGACCTGGGTGACAGCTTTCTTTGCAGAGATGATTCCCACAGGAGAGGCTCCGGCCACAGAGATCGTGGCAGGAGAAGAGCCCAACGTTTTCCTTAAAATCGCCCTTCACGGCCATGTCTCCGCAGAGCACCGTCTCCGTCTGATTCCCGCAGAAACAGCTGGCTGTTATGAGCTCTTGGCAAGAACCGCAGGCGCCGGTGTGGCAGGAGCGCAGGCAACGATGACGGCCGCATGGAAGGACGCGGTTGCAAGGCTGCCCGCAGCTCAACGACCCCCGGCGGTCAGAGCAGCGACGGACGATAACCGTCTTGCCGCAAGGGCATGGCCGACGGGGAGCGAAGGCTTTGCAAGGAGGACATGGACCAGGATGGCATTGGAGGACACATACATGGGGGCAGCGGAGATCTTCGGCTTCTCCTTCAGCGGAGCCCTTGCCCCGACCATCAGACGAATGCAGGGGAGCGCGATCCAGAGGTTTGCCGCAGGGCTCGCCGCATGAGTGGGGAGTAAGATAAAGATCATTGGGAGGATCCCTCCGGCGAGTACAGAAGCAAGTATAGACAAGATCCCGAGCTGCAGTAGATTGAGGGGACTGGCAGCCAGGGCACCGCCAATCACCGGAGGGTACGGCCGTAGCACCACCGGCGGGGGTGGGATCAGCGGCGGAGGTGGGAGAACGGGCCCACTTGCGGATACAGTGGAGGTGGAAGATGGAGAAGCAGGCGGGGCAAGACCAGATCGGCGCGGATCGGCGTACCATATCATAACAGATCATGCACTCGACGGCGCCGCGGGCAAGCTTGTCCTGGATTTCTTGCACGAGCTGGGGAACGGAGACGGGATCGGCAGGGGACTCCGATTCCGGCGCAGGGCGATTCGAAGAAGAGCGGCGAGGACCGCGTGTCCGTCGAGGAGGATCGGATTGATGGACGGGACCGGCGGACGGCCCGGTGGAGCCGCGGGGTACCCATTCCTGGCGGCTCGGGACGGCGGAAGGGGCGGAGGCAGCGGCCCCGTGGGAGCGGTGGCGGCCGGAAGAGGAGCTCATTTCGCGGTGAGGTGACGAGTTTTGCAGATCGGCGAGAGGTGATTCCGTGGCCGTCGCGGAGACGAGGTGAAGCAGTGGTCTTGGAAGAAACCCTAACCCTAGAGCGGGATAGAGGGTGTGTGGGGGAGGGAAGGAGAGCTGTTTCTACTTGGGAATGACGATGGAGAGAGAGAGAGAGAGGGAGAGGGAGGAATGTAAAGGGAAGGAGAATGCTTGGGGAAGAGGCAAGGGAAGGAAGGCGGAAGGCGGAAGGCCGACGCCGAAGGAGGTCAAGATTTTCGTCCCCCCAAGCCTTCTCAGCTCTATTTCTTTAATTTATTATTTTTCTTTATTTCTTCTTAAATTATTTTTATTTAAAAATTCAATTTAAATTTATTGGAAACATTGGATAATTATAGTGAATATTTTGAAGTCATAATAATTTCAAGATAAATTTTGATTCATTTTTTGTATGGCTGTTCATCCTACTAAGAGATTTCCTTTTTACGAGAAGATAATTTTTTTATTTTACCCCTTAATATTATAAATTCTCTCACTTCACTCGAAAATTATGATGATAATGTAGATCAGATGTAAAACTTATTAGTATTTAGACAAATTTATTTCTTATTAGGTTAGGAGAACGCCAGTAGAAGATGATAATTAAATTATTAACTGTTAGTTGTTATTGCATCATACACCAAATAACGATATTCAAATCGAAAACTTTGAGGCGATGAATTACTGTTTGGCTTGGATTTTTGAATGGGACTATGCAATTATATATGATAAAAAGCTTTCTGAAAAAAAAAATGACGTTAGATTAGATGATTGGAGCATGTCTTTGCTACGAGATCACGAAGGGAATAGGTGATTGTTTTGGCTCAAAATTTCCGCCTTCTTTCTTTAGAGTACCTTGATATTCGACTTATTAGCATTCCTTAATTATCTTTTAACACCCTCTCAATTTTGTTCTACTCACATTCTTTGCTCATACTCTTTCATAATGATTGTTAAATCTCTGAGTTTAGTATCATAATTTTGTTCTAGACTTTCGAGTTTTACGTACAAACATTTATTTTAGTATTTCAAAATTTATAATACACGCTTTTTCTACTTATTGAATTCGTTAGATGAGATTTTCCGTCGACACAACTACTAAGACCAAACTGGCAGAGAAGCATGAAAAATCATGCTCATGTGCATGAAAATGATTCTAGTGGTTAATGGAGGTTCCACACATAAATAGCTATTATTATGAGCCAAACAATGCCCTTGTGAATGTACTTATTAATAAAAATTAATTTTTTACCTAAAGTTGAGGTTCAGTAACAACAAAAACTGATACCAACTACCAAACTGTAATGATCCAATCAATACCAACTACCCAGATAGATTTTTTTTTTCTTACTTCACTTTACCTTTCATTTAAATAGATTAATTTCATAGTCTAACATTACTTTGATTCTTGAAAAGCAACTTCTAATAAAGAATTTCTCCATCATCGCAGTTGTGTTTGTTGTTGTTAATTTTGATCAATACATTTCGATTCGGGTTTGCCGACACTTTCTAAGCACAAGTTGCCGCTCTTATAAAGTAGCTGGGAGACAAAACAATCGGGAGAGTCAGAGTACTATCATAGCAGCATATACATGAGACAACTAAAGCTACTTTGTAAGCAAAATACAAGATAACTAAGAGAGAGTCGCACAAAATATTGTTAATCACTAGAGATTTAAGTCTCCCACAATGAGACATCTTTCATAACCAAGTTATGGATCCGAACCGATACTTTTTTAGCACTAAGGGGCTCCTATAGAGTCGTTAGCTCGTAAGAATAAAGCTGCTCCATTGAAGCTATTACAGAAATTCTAACAATCACACAAGCTTTCAACACATCCCGATCATTAAAAAGCTAGGAGAAGTAATTAAGTGAAGAGGAGTCACCCGAGAAGTCCCGAATGTGAAGAGATATAAGAAGAGAGTTATGATCTTCAAAGGTGGAGATAGTTCATTGCAACTTCTTTCTCTTATAATCAAGCAATTAATTAGTGAGCTTTCAAGTCAATTATGAGCGTTGTAATTCTTCAAGTTCAACAAGTTTCTACATAAAAACAACCCACTTATCTCTCCCTCATTTTTACTTTTAAATTTCTTCACATCCTTTCTCACACCTAATCAATTGATGGTCTGTTAGTTCCAGCCCTCCATATAAGTTGATCTAAGTTCAGCATCAACATCATCAAGTTCTACAGTTTTGCAATTAAACTGTCATTCATTTTGGGCTCATCATTGAGCTCTAGCAAATTAATCTCAACTCGAAAATAAGTTCATGATTTCGAATCACATTCGGTTGCTGTAAACCATTTGCATTGTTTTGAATATAAAAATTCAACTTCAACCAACTCTTTTTCATCAAAAATGTTTATACATTATATGCATATTTGTATATTAATCTCTTTACCATACATTTTTCATCAAACATGTACAAATAGTAAACAATCAATTTTGCATCTCCAATAAAAATGATTTATCTTGAACTAATTTGCACATGAAACATTACATTTTTTGCAAAAACAGAAAATTTAAATATGATTATTCCCCCAGAAACTCTTGAAAATCATAACTATTTACAACATCCTAACAATTCTTTGCTGCCATCTCCATGCTTCATGGTTATGAGTAATATTATACACATTATGATATTACATAAAGTAGATGGAAAAGAACACCAAATTGCTAAGGTAATAACAAAAAATATTTGTGTTCATCTACCCTCATTTGTGAAGTGCAAAGAGCCATCCTTCATCAGCTTCATGCTGAGGCTGGTGAATCTTTCGCGTGAATATTGCCTCGACGCCTTCCTCCAATCCGTGCCTGCCTTCATCATCGTCGCAAATTCCTCATAGCTAATTCTACCATCCTGTTGCAGAGAAAGACAATGAAACCAGTGAAGCTATGTGCAACAAAGAAATGAAGGATCGAAGATGATATTTAACTCGATACAGACCTTGTCGGTATCAACATCGCTGATAATGGCATTGATGATGTCATCGCGGTTAGAACCCAAGTCATCTGCAAGCGCAGCGCTGAGCTCTTCAATCTCAATGTATCCGCTCTTGTTCTGATCGAAGTATGCAAAGGCCTTGTGCAAGTGCTCATCATTGCCTAACTTCTTTATGTGAATTGACATAGCCACAAATTCACCATATTCCAGGGTTCCATCACCATCAACATCAGCCTAAAATTCAGAAGGTAATCCACTAAAGATGTCAAATATATTAATGCAAGCAAAACGGGAACACTAAATATGAATAATAATAAAGTTTAGCCAAATTTATATTTTGGGGAATTACGTATGGACATACCACAAAGATCTCGAATATGACACTAATACTCGCTATATAAAGATTTTACAGACACATAAGGAATTCTTTCTAGATATATTTATGACAATAAGCATTAAGCAATCATAAAATGAAGATCGAATCATACTGCAAATTACTAAGTACAAAGAAAATCGAAAAATAACCTACGACTTACAGCATCCATTAATATCTGGACATCAGCATCAGGAATCTGGTGCCCAAGCTTATGAAACCCATGCTTCAGCTCTTCAAAGGTTATTCTTCCTTTCCGGTTTATGTCCATTTTCTCAAACATATCCTTTATGTCTGCGACTTCTTCCACTGATAAATGCTCAGCAACTACCTGTAGAATCATCCTCCTCATCAGCATTACATTTATTCGAACAATTTGGAGTTGTATTTGTGGATACTAGTTCACCAGTTAATCTTGTCCAATGCATTATGTTGCGTTAACTTCAAATTATTCGAAACTTTTTAGATAACATCTGAACACTTTAGTTCTACCCTACACTCTTTCTCACTATCTTTTAATCAAGATCTCCTTCCCGCATTTTAATGATGCCCCCTTCTTATCGATGTTGTACATGCACATACCATCTAAGTCTATTCTTAAGACAAAAGTAGATGCTATCCCTATATTCTGCCAAATAAAGTCATCTTACTACACTTCCATTGAATATTCTCATCTATGCAACACCAAGACTCTGTTTGGTTCGTGAGAAAAAAAAAACATGGCTAAAATAGCCATAGCTAAAAACTATAGTTTATTTAAAAAAAATTTAAAATTATTTTATATCTCATCTTACACAAATTTCAATGTTAAACAATTACTTTATTTCACAACATAAATGTTAATATAATTAAATCAATTTATTTCATATTATACACATTTTTCAAAAAAAGCTAAAAAATCCAACCAAACCACTTTTTTTATCCTCCAACCAAACGGAGCCTAAGTCTAGAAAAAAATTATGCAGAGTGGGCCGTGATTAGATACCCGACAAACATTTAGGGGCCCGAGCTCAATAATTTCTCCCAAGCTCAATTGCTATTATTTCTTTACCACACAACATTCTGATCCATACAATAAAGCTGAGCCAATTGTTGTTTTACAAAATTTCTCTTTTGAGTTTCAACAACCTAAAAAAAAGAATCATTATCAAAAAGA
The DNA here is from genome assembly GCA_019297695.1 of Apostasia ramifera. Lineage (NCBI taxonomy): Eukaryota > Viridiplantae > Streptophyta > Magnoliopsida > Asparagales > Orchidaceae > Apostasia > Apostasia ramifera. Next base: position 30,916 of record JAEMOT010002624.1, on the reverse strand, counting down.
TAGAAGTGTTGGCAATTCTAAAGTGTGGCATTGTCATCAATACTTAAATGCATGATTCCGAAGGATAATGTTAAGAGAAGGTTTAGAAGATTGCATGTTACCCTGAGGGCCCTCTTTTTGAACTTGTTCATGATGGAAAATTGTAGAAGTCTTGCTCGAACAGTCTCACCGAGATTAACATTTGGAGCCTTTTTGGCATTCTGTAACCAATGATGATCTGCAACAAGAAAACAATAGATAAATGATGCAGATTGCATTCACTGAAACCCGCCAAGAAAATTACCAAATATTTGATATAAGACAAGTTTCAAATCTGTGTCATCAAAGTTTAATTGAAAGCTTAGTTCTTGGAAGCGTATTAATGTTTTTAAGAACATTACCTAGCACTTCTTGAGCTGTTAACCTTCGTTTGGGATCAGGGTTCAGCATCTTCTTAATGAGATCTTTGGCACTTTCAGAAACTTTAGGCCATGGATCTCTCTTAAAATCTATAGCTGAACGAATAATTGCTTGAGCAACTCCCTGTTCAGTCTCTGCATAGAACATGTATCATTCACAGTTAGTTCATAAGTGGAAAGAGAATTTATGGCCAAATTGAGATAGTTTGATCTTTAAATGCTGAAAAGATGCTGAACTTTCAGGCTAGTGTTAATGAAAATTACCAGCCCAAAATGGTGGTACACCACAAAGCAGGATGTATAATATAACTCCAGCACTCCATACATCAATTTCTGGGCCATAATTGCGCTTTAGAACCTCCGGAGCCATGTAATAAGGACTTCCAACGATCTCAGTAAATCGTTCACCTGCTCAAGAAACAGTCATCAAAAGCAATCAAGAAAACGGTAAAGAATTACGAATGTATGAAAACCTATAACTATTAAAAGCAGATGAAATTGATAGTGCAAAAACAACTAGTTCCATACCAGGCCTGAAAAATATAGAAAGTCCAAAGTCGATTGTTTTCAGTTCAGCAGTTTCCTTCTTATTGGCAAACAAAAAGTTTTCTGGCTTGAGATCACGATGTATCACTCCATGCTTGTGGCATACCTAAAGTAAAAGAGATCAATAATACGTTTCATAATCATCTCAGTCAAAGAAGAAAAGGGAAAATGAGAAAAAGAAAGCTCAGGCACACGGCCGATTTAACCCATCTAAAACAATGTTGAACTAGTTAATTTAGGAAAATGAGCATCAACAGAGAAGTAAGACTAGCACCCATGGAAGACTCTCTGAGAGTACCTTTATGCTGAACAAAGACTGTACTAGAGAAAAAGATGGGAATCACACGCCTTCGACAATACTACCTTCCTATGATAGACTCGACTCAAAGCAATATAGAAGCCCAAAACAATGATGAAAAAAAGCAGAACACCAAGACTTACATGGAAAAAACCAACTTTAGGGAAAAATCACAACTGCATCGGGAGAAAACTTTTACTATTCATTAAGAGCCTCCAGAGAGATAACACGAGATCACACTCCCACATTCTCAAATCCTAAAATAACCTCTTAGATTAAGTTCATCTAAAAAGATAACAAATCTGAACTTACAAGTATACATACATATGTGTGTATACATAAATCTTCATAACAAGTGTTGCTGCGAAAATAGCCATGCATTTGATGTTGCATCAGACGATATGATCACAAGATTGCACTTTATGGTCAGCCATTAGATGATCTGTTCACCGCCCATCACATCATCTGATCATTTTTGTTCGGTGAGGTTGTTCTACCAATGTACGGTTTGATCGATCACCAAATTTCCCTTCCAAAGTCTTTGTATGGTACGTCATTCACCAGCAGCTTGTTGGATATCACCTATATCAAACGATCCTTTGAGCTAATGGATAATCTCCTTCAAATAACTCCTTAACCACATCTCCTTCCTAACCTCTGAGATAGCAATGCACCCAGCTTTCACAATTGAAAATGCAATGATACACTTTTAAAGCCTGAACATCCAATATATATCAGACTCGCCTAAGGTACCCTAAGATGCTCTTCCTATAGTTCAAGTCACTTTGCATAACCTTTCAAGGTGACCTCATTTGTGTTATAGCACAATGTCATCTCCACAATGCTTTTGAAATAACCAAGCAACTATTTAACAACTTCCAAAGGTTCTGTGCCAAATCTATAATAAACCTATTTACAACTCCCATTGCAAAAGCAATGCCTTATTTCATGCACACCTTAGCATACAAAAGGCTATATATGATAATTTCGTCTAGTATCTTGGAAATACCATTCCAAAAAAAAATACTCTAGGGTTTTGCATCATTGACTCTAAACCTCTCTGGTACCTGCAAAATGTACTTCTACTGAGATAATTTCAATTCCATATGATCTATATCTTCTATTTCACATTCTAAGAATCTGATTTATAACTCTCAATCTTTCATCTCAAAAATCCTCAAACATATGTTGCTTCAATCTACAAATTTCCCTTATGCTTGCACAAACAAAAGATCAAGCTGATTGGAAAACTACGATTATAACATAATAGATTGCATATAAACACAAGGCTCATGGGATTTGAATATGCTTTGGCCTCAATGCCTACACACCATGATAGGAAGCGCTTCCCCAATAATTGTTAGGCTTCACATTTCAAAAAAACAATTGTTAGGCTTCATGTGTCACTAACGGGATTTAAACTCATGACCTACACCGATACTAGTTGTTAGCATCAATGGCACTGATCATCTATTCCAAATGTTCGAGCTGATAGAAAGTTCACAATTATTTGTCTTATTATACTGCAAATACAATGTTCATAGGTCAAAACCATCTAGCCTCTATGCAAGGCAGGGAGCTAAGAATTCACCTCAATAATCACATTTTGAAAATTGCCAGTATTAAGCTAAGATGCTCATCCCAACAACTCCCACCATCATATTGTTAGGATTCAAAGTCATGACTACTCTAACACCAAATTGTTAGGACCATTGGAACTCACTAACTTTCCCAAAAGCTCGAGCTTTGTGAATAGTGGATCAAGACCATTGATCCTAACAATTGGTATTAGAGAAAGTAACGGTTTCAAATCCCAATAGTGAGGCGAAAAGAGGGGATTGGAGAAGTGCCCAACTCCCTGTCATGGCTTATAATGAAGCCAAATCATATTCGAATCCAAGGGCATTGAGTCTATACACATGGTTGCGAATTTTTTATCAGCTCGAGCTTTTAGGAGCATTGGCGAGCATCAATGGTTTTAACATGATCAACCCTAATGTCAATCGATCGAAAAGATCATATTCTCCTTTTGGTATAATACATCTTCTATCTACATCTCGAAGTCCTTGCTCTCAAACTGATCGATCTTCACCTTTGCATCCTCCATTGTTTGCTCCATATTTCGATCAACTACGTGAAAAAAAGAAACCTTACTCTAATACAAGTTGTTGGGCATTGCAAGCTTTTGACAACACCATCATCCTAGAATAGGCTTCATACAACACAATAAGAATGCATAAATCTAGATCCAAAATCATAGCAAAGTGAAAAACATCTATCCAAAATAACAGAAGGAAATAAGCAAGAAAAACACCAAAAATTATGTGAAAAATCTCAAATGTAGGAAAAAGCCATGACGGCACCAGAAGAACAGTTCAACTATTTTGCAAGGAGTCTTTGAAGAAATGACATTCAATCTCACCCACACTCAATCTCTGGAATAGCTTCTAAGATCAGATTCATATAAAGGGATAACAAATCTAGACATATATAATATTGAAAAATCTTCATAACAAATGATGCAATGACAATAATCATATAGTTGACACCGCATTGAACAATTTAATCATAAGATCAGATGATCCCATCAGATATCGGATTGTCTATTCACATCCAGTCACTTTTTCTGATCATCTCATTATAGTGTGTCCATTCAACTAACAGACATGCGGATTGATTGTTTAGTCCAAATTCTTTGACTTGTGTGTTTGTTCACCAATAGACAATTAGTTAGACGTCAGCTATATCAGAAAACCATTCAAGCTAATGGACAGTCCAATCTTTCCGCATGTTTGATTATCACTCCAATTTGATACTTATGCTGAAATAAGATCCAGACTGTCCACAACCTCATCAAAAGATTATTAAGAAAATTGAGGAAAAAAAATCATCGACTACAAGAAAACATAATTTAACAATAACGACAAGAAAGTTATTCCCAAACTAGTTAAGGTTGGTTACATAAGGGAAAATCCATTGTAAGAAACAACAAATTTTATGTTGGCACTCAGCTTACAGGCTTAAAACTGTCTATTATAAAATAAGCAATAAAGCTCAACGTAGGCAGGATCAAGAGTAAGTGCAGTCTTCAGAAAATCAAAAGATAAAAGTTCTGAATCAGAAAGGTTATAAAAAAAAAAATCTAAGTTACAGGATACAAGCCATAAGCAAGTACCACAAAACGAACAAAGAATTGCACATTTAAGTCAGACCAATTTCTCATGATCAACATTTGTCCACCAGTAAAGTTCTCATACTAAGAACATGATGAGGGCAAATAGAGAAATTATACAAAAAAAAAAGGCAGCAACTTCACAAGATGGGAAATTCACAGCTTTGTTCTTCACCAGATTACAACTTTAGTAGCTTGTGCAAAAGAGTATGAATTGAGAAGATAACCTTGAGTTTTTGGTAAGGAAGTAATCATATTTTTAGTTTTGATCTACAAAAATCTCAAAGGGCTGTACCAGTAAAAACTAAATAGCCATAAAACATGAACTTCTACAGAAAGTTAAATTCAATTAAAAAACAAAAGCCAGCACCAAGAGATCTCATATTACTAGAAATCAAACATAGAGAAATTCATTAAAAGTACAAAAGAGGTCTCACCTGCACAACCTCAACGATGGTCTTTGTGACCGCAGCGGCAGCCCTCTCGGTGTAGTGTCCCCTGGCAACGATCCTATCGAAGAGCTCTCCTCCTTCGCAGAGCTCCATCACAAGATGAACAGCGTTATCGTCCTCAAAAGTATCTTTGAGACTCACAATATTGGGATGCGACGGCAAATTTCTCATGATCTCGACCTCCCGCCGGACGTCGTCGATGTCAACGGCAGTTCGGAGCTTCTTCTTCGAGATCGACTTGCATGCAAACTTCTCCCCTGTCGCCTTCTCGGTGCAGAGGTAGGTAATCCCAAACTCACCTCTTCCCAACTCGCTCCCGAGCTCGTAACGGCTGCCGATTTGACTGCCGGTCGGCGCCTTGAGAACCACAAGCTTCGGCCCGCCGCTGTTCGGAGCTCGGTTGTACTCAACCGACATGGGGTTTTGCGTCTTCCCCCTTTTTTTCTTCTCCTTCCCCGACGGATCGACCGGCGTCACGCAGCAGTTACCCATTTTTTCCTTTCCCCTGCAGAGCTCGCGGAGATCGTGCCTTCACTATATTACTTGAGCAGAAGTGGTCAAGGGAGAAACGTACAGACCTCTGCGGAAAATTAGGGCTCGAATTAAAAATCCAAGTACGAAATCCACCGGGCATAAAAGGACGTCTGCTTGGAGAGAGAGAGAGAGAGAAAGATCAAAGGCGTGGAAAAGGACTCCAATGGCGGAAGGTCAAGAGGTTCTGGAAGAGAGAACAGAGGGCAGAAGGATTCATGATCGGTGTGAATCTGCCATTGANGAGAGAGAGAGAGAGAGAGAGAGAGAGAGAGAGAGAGAGAGAGAGAGAGAGAGATTTCTCTCTCTATCTCTTCTCGTGTTTCAGATGAAAAAGACGAGGAAGACTAGGTGTGCAAGGGTTTAAGTCGTTGGCAGATGGAGAGATACCAGTTTTTTTCCCTCTAGAAGTTCTCTCTCTATCTCTAAAATACATGCTGGCCGAAGATGCAGCCTGCAATTTGTCGTCGATCATGATCTGACCGTTGGATGCGGCTGTGATCGGACGGTCAGAAAGGCTCCATGACATTCTTGGGTAGTTCGTATTTAAATCATTTAATGCATGTCCTAATCACCATGTCAGTGTAACAATTACAATGCAGTGCACTTTTAAATAACTCTATTAATTAATACGATAAAAATAAAAAATAAAAAACTACCTTTTATTTCAAAAATATTATACACATATCAAACGAAACATTATTAATAGTTAATAATTAAAATGTCAAATATTGCTTATAATTTTAAGTCTTTGACCAAATTAACATGAAATTTCACTTAAAACTATAGTTAATTGCTTACAATTTATCTGATTCAGATCACTGATTAATCATGATCCGATTCATTTGTATTCGGCCTAACTAAGTCACTATAGGTAACTTAATTTTTTGCGAAAATTCATTTAACTTCTTTAAGTTCTCGTTTACGATATTTTTGAGATTTAATATAAATTTTAACTTTAAAAATCAATTTTATTTCGCATTAAATATAAATTTTAACATTAGAATTAACTTTATTTCATGTTTTACACACTCTTCGATATTGAAATAAAATTCTTTCTTATTAAACTTATAAAATAAATTATTCTATTTTATTCAAAAATTAATTCTCTAACCAAATGAGATTAGGTATGTTCCTTATAACGAAGTGAAACGTCATATTTCATAGTGCTCAAATTGTTCTTCTTTTCTCACATTAAAATCACTTAATTATTACAACTACTACATCATACCACTCTTACAAAAATATTTGATTTTCCTAGTAGAAGTAAATCGCTGCACTATTTATTAATAAGTCAAAAGTGGGAATATATGTTGAAAAAAAGATGAATATATTTGTAACTATTAAAATAATATTAATTTCATAATTAATATATTAATTATTTACTTTAAAATAAAATAATTTCAAGATCTAATTTGATCTTAATCTGACTCAAGTTATATCAGAGTTAAAAATGATTCGATTCAAAGATGCAACCCAATCTAAATTTAAATAGCTTTGGATCTAAACCAAGGCTAATCCAATTTGAATCTAATTTGTTTTTCATTAGAATTAATATTCTATTGACTGTCCAGCGACGTATGGCGTGTGCTTAAATTATTGATATATAAATTACGTATTTCAACTATTTTTTATTTATAATATTGTATATACAATAACTCAAACAAACGTATTTTAAAAAATGAAATTTTGTCGACATGATAGAGTTTGAGTTCATACGTTGGTCTAATGCCTGGACTTTTAAACTGATGAAATTTGCAATTAAGAAGAATCAAATTGCAATACAAGTTTATTATATTTAATATATTTTGACTTTTTCTATTTGATAAATGATGACAAAATTATATAAAAAAAGAATCATGATCAAAAATTTATTTCATTAAAAATTTAATTAAAAATTATTTTATATTACATTCTACGTAAATTATAATATTATAAAATTATTATATTTCATAATATATATATATTTGATTGAAATATTTCATAATATAAATTAAAGTATGCGTTGTTTAATTTTTTTAATAAATATTAGTTTAATAAAAAATCTGAAATGTTTTTTTAAAATTGATTCTTAAAATGGCTTAACTTTACTTTTGTGTAATATCATTACGTACAGCTACAGCCTAAATGAGTTATGACCACGGCGGCACGGCGCCCTAGCTGTGGGAGCGGCGTCGCTTTCGGTCCAATCCTCTTCCTCGTCTACCTCTCTGCAGAGATTAGCGGCGCAATGGCGGCTCGTCGGGTTCCGGAGCTCACTTCAACTATTCGGTGAAGGTGAATTTGAGCTGTGAGGTGCGTCTTTCTTCTTCTTTCTCGGAAGTTTTCTGGCGCAATTTACTGTTCATTTGCTCCCACATTAGATGCAGCAGTTTGCATGCAATTTGATGCTTTCTCTTGATGTTGTTTTTTGCTGTTCGCCGATTAAATGCGGATTTTAACGGTACGAGTGAGTGAGTGAATTGCGCGGGGCTGATTCAGATCTGTAAATAGATAGTCCGATCTAAACAAACATTTCATGTTCCTCAAACTAATGGAATGATTGTTGACTAGTAGCTGTGCTTGATTGTGATTGGAGTAAAGAAACATGGCAAGCATGAAAACCTGCAGGTATTAGATCTGCGGGTTTATAAAGGGCACCACGGTGAATTACGATGTCTATGTTGCCTGTGATGCTTGTAGATTTCTGGTACTGAGTCTACCGTGCACATATGCAGGAGGAGCCACATTGCAACATGTGGTGACGAAAAAGAACCGGCATTAAAGTGTGAATGACGCATAAAAAATTGGGGGGTCATACTCAGATACAATCTCATTATTTTTTGCACCGTGTGCATTAAAAATACCAGAGATCATCCTCGGATATGATCTCATCATTTTTTGTATCTTGTTAAATTATGAAAATAAATAAAAGCTAATAAATAAAAGCAAATTATGTTAAACATAATAATTATATAAAAGCAAATATAATAACCCAATTCACATAATTTGAAGTTAAATAAAATGAGATGGCATCATATAGGAATATTAGATGCCAATTGTGGAGCATCCGCATTTGTAAATTCATGCACGGATGTGAATTTCACTTTCGATTGTTGCTTTGTGAGGCTTGAGAAGCCACAGCAAGGTCGTGTCCAAGTACGATCTTCCTATTTTTTCTGTGTTGCGTATGAGATCGTATCTAATTATGATCTTCCAATTTTCTTTGTGTCGCCTATCAATTGGTCAAGTTCTATCGGGTTGGCCCTAACCAGGATAACATTTGGTTTGGATCAAAAACTAGAATGGGTCAAGGCAACCCAAATTTGATCCATAACTAGAGATGGTTTGGTTTTTTGAGTCAGGTTTCGGACCAACCTGAAACTTGAAACTCCCAAGTAATTTTTGATTAGTCATTTAGGCCTTCGCTTTTTGTTTTTGTTTGTTTTTCTTTTAAAGTGAGAGTTGTTAATTATTTTTTATTTATATATTAATGAAACAAATTTATATATTAATGCATTGCCTATCAAACAGCCAACTAATCTACCTTAGGCATAAATAAACATGATGAAAATGTAAATGTAAAATTTAAAATGAATACAATAAGCATTGATTTGTGATTTTGGATCAACATTATAAAATTTATATGTATTTTAAATTTGGTTCACCACCATGAAAATTGTTTAAGTCAAGAAAGAGTAACAACATATGCAAAAGTTTTTAAGATAAAGAAAAAAAACTTGATAATCTCTAAAACCTGAATAAAACCTGAATAAAACCTGAATAAAACCAATTAAAATATAATCAACATATATTATAGAATAATTAGTTGTAAACATTAGATAAAATTTACATATTACTGAATTTTAATAGAAAATATTGAGATTTATCTTTTTGTTTATTCATGTTCCATCTAGCAAAGGATATTATATGCTCTGACATATAGACTATAGCCTATGGCAATTGTTTTGTCAGTTATTTGAAGCCTCATTTTGGCAACTTTTCTCCACCCATCATACAACATTTGTCAACCAGCATGTCTTCATCATTGTGATTCTTATTGACTCCCCGATTCCCAAATCACATGCAAAGGTCTCTTCTTTAAGCGTTCGGAGCTTGGAAAGTCATGAGCACTTTAATCATAAAGGATTTTTGTCACTATAAACACATGCAGACATGCCTAGACAAAGGATAGTGAGATTTGTTTCATACTTTGTGTATTGCCTTAAGCTTCAACCGAACCCATATATTAGTGGATAGTAAATGTGATTAATTCTAGTTTAGTTAAATGTAGTTTATTAATTTCTTTTTTTCCATGACCCAGTATTAGGACAAAATAGGAAGGTCGAGGCTTGATTTCTTGGTGAAGAAGAAACGAATGAAGAGTTTGATTGATTTAACCAGTTATAAATGAGAATCTGATTGGTTTGTTACTAATAAAATGGCATTATTAATGTTACTTGGTTTAATAAGTCAAAATTCCTTTCGTACTCTTGTGCACTCTTTTTCTCCCTCTTCTTTTCTTTTACTCTCTTTTTCTTTTCCTTACCCCTCCTAATCTTTTCTGTCATTTATCTTGTTTTTCTTTATTACTTCCTCTTCCAGTTTTGTTACCAAAAAATTCTTCCTTCTTATATATCTCTTTTCTTTCTATTTCCTTAAGCAGCCATCCTCTTCTTATCTTGGTTGCCGTTAGGGGTGCAACTTGGTTTGGTTCGGATCGGTTATATGCAAATCATGGACGTATCCTTGGCCCCAAATTGTGCGGGTCTGGTATTGTGCTTCTAGTAATGAACAATATAATGAATTTGATCCCAATTCCAAGCTTCAAAGAGTATTTCAATGAAATAAATGTTATATTAAATATTTATTTTGTAAACTTTTTATTGTTTGATTTCAATGCATATAATTGGTTGATCCGTAATATACTAAATTTTAATGCATATAATATAACTTTTTAAAAAAACAATCAAATTTTAATGCGAGCGGTCAAGCAATAAGCATTGGATGATGTGATCTATAGATGAAAGACTTAATGGCTAATTGTATAATTCAATTTTTGAATTGAACGGATGGTTCAATCCTTTGAACGGATGGTTCAATCCTTTGAACGGATGGTTCAATCCTTTGAACGAATGGTTCAATCCTTCGAACATACCGTCCATTGAGCTTGCATTAATATTGTGAACTGTTTTTAATTTCAATTGGGTGATTTTTTCCCAGATTTTCTCCAATGGCTATGTGAGCACTGAGAATTAAATTAGACCATAAATACAAGTTTAACTTGGAAAATAAGGCTTTTACTTTTACACTTGAAAATCATAAGCAAAGTTGAGATAGTGTTTGGAGTCTCTTCTAAACTCATTGACTCTTCAATGTAGATTTCTCTTTGTAAGAAAGTGTTTGTAATTTCTCATGTATTTTCTTTGGTATGTTCAAGGCTGATCTTGGTAAGTTATTGGTTCCTATCCTTTTAAGATGGTTGTGAGGGCATGATCTCGCCCTTAGAAGGAGTGATCAAGGTATAGGATATGATTTCACCCTTAAAAGGAGGTTCAAAGTGTATGGTCAGGTCTCTCCCTTAGAAGGAGAGGTCAGGTTGAAATGGAATCTCTGCCTTATCCAAGGTGGGATTGTAAATGCTTTTCGGCTTGCGTGTGCACAGGAGGGATTGAGTAGTGTAGGCTTGGAGCTGGGAAGCCCTAGGGGTTAAAGTAGGTTTTTGGTCAAACCACTTGAAAATTTATGTTTCTTTCTCTTGTGCCTTCTTTTGTTATTTGTATATGGTTTTTATTGATTGGTGTTGATCATGTGATATATTTCAATTTTTCAATATTACCCTATTCAAGCCTCTCATTGTGTGCCTAAGGCCGATAGAGTGAACTAGCTACAAGTGTTGTCCTTAATTTAACTTGTTTAACTAGTAACGTCAGCCTAATCTATTTTGAACTAAATTCTTTTTGCATCCTTAGTATTGTTAGAATACCTGATTTGTTTTTGCTCATATTATTTGTGTATGTTGGGACAATTCTTTTAGGACATTTGGTGGGAACACAAATTAGTAGTAAGATCACATTAGATAGATACCACATCCGACTCAGATGAGGTCACAATATCTTTATTAATGGAAAACCACCAAAGATTATGTGAAGATTAAGTTTGATTGGTGACTCCATAATTAATTGATGCTAATTGAAGATTTGGGAGTTGACTTGAAAGGACAAAAGATTTGTCGTATTTCTCTGATTATTTATTTCTTGTTTAATATAAGTGCATTTGAAATTTTATTTTCTGCATTTAGTTTTATTTATAATTGCATGTTTTGAGATCTATATATAAAAGAGTTGCTGATCATGGTAATAAAGTTAGTGTTCAATGAATAACATTGTAGCTTTCTAAGTGTTGGCCTAGATTTGGGGTAGAGAATAGATATCCCCAATAAGAAAAGATATGGGTTGATCTTGAGAGAGAATCCTTCAACAGCTTAGATTTCCCCATTCTTTCATTGTTCAACTTCTACAACACCATCGTCCCTCACTTGTAGATCTCGCAACCCCACCTACTCATAGAGAGACCTCTGCCTTGATCTCTCGCATAGAAGCTATGACACTTCCTCGATCTTTGTCCCACCATAGCCCTTCAACCTAATTTCCCGCTTCTAACGTGCATGTGTTCTGCACAAGACCACGCTCTGTAGTTGGGTGAATGAGCATAGGCTCTGTGGGAAATCATGTAGCCACAAACGCAGCGGAAATCATGTAGCCACAAACGCAGCGGCGCACCTGTGCATGCATACTCACCCTAGTGGTTCCTTGTGCTCGCAAGCTCTCTGTAGTGAGTTGATGAGCTCCTATGCCTATTGAGGTGGATCTGACTCACTCGCCTTAGTGCAAGACCCTTGCCCTCATTGAGTCAATTGCATCCAAGTGTCTAAAATTCTTTTTTTCTTAAGGTATAAATCTTTTTGTCCCAATTAGTTTTGATTACTCGATGTTAGTGAAAATTATTTGCTTATTTAAATTATTCTTTTGACTCTAAATTCAGAGATTAAAAATTCAATTGAGAAATTTAATTTCTGTTGAATTTATCTGCTAGGTATCCATCGTTATCCTAAAACTTGAATCTAATCTTTTGAACTTAATTTGATTAGCCTCAATCTAATTGATAAATTAATTCTATTTTAAGATAATTTAATTTGTGGGATTAATCTTCTTGATTCATCCCCCGGTTATTTCCCTAATAAGTAGTATTAGAGCCGATAGTTCGACCGTGATCAACCAGTTCATACAAGGTGCTCCCATAGGCCTTGGTGCATAACCATGGTTGAAGTTAAAATTCTAAAAGCAGGTAATTCTCGTTGTATCACTAGGTGTTTGAGTAGACTCTTGGTGGCATATACTTGATGAGGTTAAAAAATAGTGGTTTATTGTAGGGGTAGTTGATCTAATATAGATGGATTCTCGTGTGAGGTTTAGAAGGTGTTCATACTTCAATGTATTAGGCCTCAACTTGCTCCCCAAGTTATGACTCGCTTGACATACTTTTCATCTAAAATGGCACTTTACCATTTCTTTATATACACATTAGCCTATGAAAAGTTGATTGGCTGCTACTTGAATGGAAAAGCATAGTCTAGTAGTGAGGTGTGGATGCTTAGGTGGGATTTGGGATGGTGATAACGTATTCCTTTTGATTAAGACCTTGTTATTGTTATTATTGTTTTGTTGTTGCTGCTGTTGTTGTGCAGTTTCTAATCATGCCTCATCTTGATCTTATTTGATTGACATGCTTGAAGATTGCATCTAGCATTAACAAATCGAGTTGGAATTACCTACATGAATTTTTCTTTCTACATCCAGTTCTATTGAACTGTTTAAAAAGTAAAAATTAGTGTTAGTGGTCTGGTTGGTAATTTATCTTTTCTTTTTTTTCTAAATTAATTATATGTTGATACTTGTGTATGATATGAAGTAAAGTTATTTTGTTATTTTGAGATTTGCATAAGATGTGATTCATGTGAATCAAAGTTGATCGTCGTGTAGAAATTTGTGTAGAATGTAAAATAATTGTATTCTTTATATAAGACCATAGGATGTGGAATAATTTTTTTTTATAGTTGTGTTGAATGTGAAAAAAATATAGCTAAATTAGCCATGGTTTTTTTAGTCCACTTCAAAGTCAAACCCAAGTGAATGATTTTAATGACTTTAAGTTGAACTATATAACTCAATCATGAATGCATAAATGCGTTGGACAAACCACAAAAACCTATTAAAAAACCACTTTTTCTGTACCTAGGTTAAGGTTAACCTAGTTGGCAGTGAAGAAAAAAAAGGAAAAGAATATTCCTTTTTTTTCTCCAAATTTTGTACCAAGTTCAAGATAAATAAGAGGTTACATATAGAATTAAACTTCTACTAAAAGATATTGGAGTTCTTACGATGGCATTCTTCAAGTGAAACAAGACAGTATCTTTCATTAGATTCATCATTTTGCAATAAATTGAAATTACCGATATTTAAATAGATTCATCATACTGTAGATAACTATTCTCCTCCATCTGGATGACTTCTGTTTCAGTAGCTATTAATCCAAGCCCAAACTGATTCATGCCCTTTCTCTCTACTTCCAATTCAGAATAGCAACATGGCTAGTATTTTGTACTTCTCTCTTCCTTTCCATCTTCACCATAAGCATGCTGGAAATGGGATGGAGTGAGGTGGAATCAGTGAATGGTGGAGAATGAACAGTTCTGGTTCATCAGTGACTTCTCTTTCCATCTTTTTGTTGTGTCTCAGGGTCTTTTGATAGAGCTTATTAGCATCAACACCAACTTTACCCTCATTTCTAATGCAACTTCGTCAAGCTCTACGTGTTCAAGTGGACGACCCATCTGATGCCCCCCCACAATGCTTTTGATTGTAAACCTTTTTGAGTGATTTTTGGAATCCCTTAACGCCATTGCAGTGATTATCAGTATCAAGGTTATCCTTTTTATGAGTAGGGAGATGAGAAGTTAAAAAGACTTATCAAAAATATATCTCGAAAATCTCAATCTTAAGAAAAAGAGTTCTTTGAGGTGGTCATTCATTATAGACGAATAATCATTGTTGAAGTTGTTCTTAGATAAGGTTGGCTAGTCATAGAAATGCTTTCAATTAATAGAACGGTGAATGAGATTGGACTAGTGTGGTGATGTAGTGAAATTGGTGATTCATAGAAAGCATCTAGTGATTCATCAAGTTTCCTCCTCTATATCCACTTTGAATGAACTAGGCCTAAATGATGAACTTGTGTTGCTTTAGTGAGTCACCAGAGTAAAAAACCTAAATCAACTTAGTTTTTAGCTGTCAATCAGTGACACTAACCTTCCTACATAAAATCATGAGTTCTTCGCCTATCTTTAAGTTGTACAGTGTCTTTTTAGAAAAATGCTTTTACATCTGTTGTTATTCTCAGTTATGCAAAGTCAAAAATAATTTTCATTTTCAGAGGAGACTGTTCAAATTTTTGTTTTATTCTACAAGTTGTTGAAAGTATTCTATTCTCGAAATACACTTTGTCAGGGTTCTCGAATGCAACTAAATAGTTCATGCTAGTTATGCTTTTATGGGTTTCATTGGATTGTGACTCACTATGACCCTAGGTGGTTAAGTGGACTGTTGTATCATTGTATGCAAGCACGTGATGGGTAATTAAAATGTGACCCATAGAAGGAAGACTCGGTCCAATGTCGATAGATTCTCATGTGCGGGAGATTATTAAAATGCACATTGATGGTTGTCTTTTATTGGATGGTCAACAACAACGATTACCCATTGACGTATGCCTTTAGGTTGAAATGGTGTTTAATGACTTTTATATTGATGGGCTCAACTTGAGCCCTACTAGTATTTCTTCCCAAACAATCACTCATGTGGGAAGGCTTTCTGTGTAATCATCCGCTTCTACCCATTCCTCAAGGGTCTGATAGGGAGGCAAATTCGATCGCCAACTTTTGTCGTTGTTTGATCCCTTCTTCTTACTTCAATCTTTTCCGCGCTGTGGGTTAAACTCGATTCTTTCGCTATTAGAGTAACAGCTCCAGATTTTTCGCAGTTTGGGATCTGACTGCCTGAGAAAGAATCTTGTTTGAAGAATGTAGCGTACAAAAAGCTACGGATTTTGAATCAGAACACTTAAATTTATAAGATTGACAATTTATTATTATGTGGTTTTTTTGTTACTTGTAATGTGTCATTCAATTTGAATAAAGTATATAAAATATAAAAATTTGTTTGTTTTATATAATTTTAATATAAAAATTTATTTTATTTCATAATTTATATTATTTTTAATATATCATATTTTACATAATTTTTAATATAATTATTTTTTTTCTTATTATACATCTCTAAGATAAATTTATAATATTTATGTTATGTTTAAATTGATTTGTTTGTCAAATAGAAAGATCTCTAAAATTCAAGTGCTATAATTAAAAATTTGTTGATTGATTTGTAATACTTTTAAGGTTATTAGGAGTTACATGACCAGATGACCTATATACAGACTCTGGTTGTTACAGAAAAAGGGTAAATTGCTTGCGACCCTGAGGTTAGAAAATTATTGCAAATTAATTTTAATTTTTTTTAAAAAATTTTAATTTAGAATTTTGAGGTTATAAAAATTTTACAATTTTGATTCTAATTATGTTGTATCTATTAATTTTTTATTAATATATTGTAAGTTATTTTTATTTATTAATTTTATGATTTTTTGACATAATTTTAACTATTAATATTTATATTTTTAAATTTTAAATTTTTAGTGTAAAAACTAAAAGTGAGAAAATTTAAATTTAAAATTTTTGTTAAAGTTTTATAGAAGAGCTCAAATGAAGGAGAATAATAGTTTTTTAAAATATGTACATAATTTAAATTAATTAAAATTTCTTAAATTAGTAAAATGATGAGATTTTAAAAGAATGATTGAAATTACTGTACTTTTATAATTTCAAAAATGCAAATTAAGATTTTGTAAAAGTTGGGATTAATTTGTAATATTATTTTAGAGTTTAGAGCCTGCATGTAATTTACCTTAAAAAAATATAAAAATATATGCGAACTCTAATAAAAAATTAACTGCAAAGCATCCAATCATAGGAGGAAGTACTTTTTTTTTTTTCGCTGAAATGCCTGCTGTAACAACATTGGGTGAAGCGCTCATTAGAGCGATGCCGCAGGTCATGTGAAACATCCTGCAGAGAGAGAGAGAGAGAGAGAGAGAGAAGCACGTGGCATTCACTGCAATATATCAAAAGATTGGGCCTGGTGGGGGNATATATATATATAATATAATATTATATATTATATATGTATTTTAATTTGAGCTGATTTCGAGCTGGATCGAGTCGAGCCTACCGCGGCTTAAAATCGGCTCGAAACTGTTACCAAGCTGAACTTTTGGCTCGTTAGTCGGCTCGTTTAGATCGACTCGATTTTGATTTAATTTTTAATTAATTTTTGATTTTCGATCTATATTAACAACCTTAACTAACTGTGAAGTAGATGAGGAGAAAAGTGAGAACTG
>JAEMOT010002624.1:1401-13212 GCA_019297695.1 Apostasia ramifera | reverse complement strand
TTTTTTTTTTTTTTTTTTTTTTTTTTTTAACTTAGCCGTATCATATAGCATTAAATTGAAACAACAAAAATACTAAAATCATCTAACATTTTTTAAGATATTATAAAATTCAGTTGAATGGGACATTTTTCTCTCAATAAAAAATTATTTAATATAATTTGCCAAAAAATTAATTGTATTATTTATATTATATAGAATATATGTAATTTTATAAAATGAAAATGAAGTAAGCATATTTACGATATGCTCAAGCTTACGATTTGCATGCAACTGATTATGGTAGGCATAAGTAAATCTTCTTCTTTTGGTAAGTTTTCAAAATGATTTCGCCGATAATTCTATTGATATTTTTGGAGTTTGCTGCACTTCTCACTCGAATGCAGCCTAGCTGCTAGGTTTGCCCTTCAAGTTGTTAAGCTAAGTGTGCTAGTGATTCTTGTTGCTTTTGAAACACTGAGACGCTCTACTGAATCTCTCTTTTCTAGATGATGCTTTTCAATGACTTCATATTTGTGTAACCTACTTTGAATGAACTGGAGGATCTTAATGGAATTTCACTCTAACTAAATTTCTAATGTCTTTGGCATATCATCAGCGATAAAATAGAATAAATTATTTCTAAATAATCTTATATAAATATTTTTTTTACAAATAGAGCATAAGAATTACAATATTGAGTCATAATCTTCACTTTAGAGTGTTTGGCATAATTTTATTGTGATATTATATCATATTATTTTCATAAAAAATTAATTATTTGATAAAATTATAATATTATTATTCTACAATGATATATAGATATATCATTCAAAATTAAATGGCACGTAGATATCATTTTAATTATAGATGTGGATGGATTTTTTTTTTTAATTATCATCTTTTTAATGTAATAGTATTAAATCAAATAAATTATTATTTTAATTATTTTTTATTATCATTCATATCTAGTGTCTAATTAATTTTTTTTTCTAATGAGTCCTTAAAATTGGATACATATTTCATGAGTATCCTTAAATTTAAATTTCTTTTTAATAAATTTCATATGTATACAATATTTTTAACTCAATCTCTATTAGGTAAAGTCCTAGTCAAATTAATGAATATGTGTAAAATAGGAGTTTGAGACTTGCATAAAAAATATTATGTATCTCCGAGATGTTTTAGGTAGAGTAATTCAAATTCAATTCAAAACTTGCTCGAATTTGGGCACGGCTCGAAATGATTCAAGTTGAGCTACAAGCCAACTCTTTAACTCGAGTTTCATTTTTAAGTTGAGTTCAAGCCAGGGTTAGCTCGCTTGATATAAACTCAAACTTACTTGAAATAAATAATTATATATTTACAATGTCATGTTTTTTAAAAATATAAATATACATTTTTTGGGCTCGCTTCAGATCTATTTTGAATCGGCTTGAGCTCGAACAATTTTGAGTTG
Organism: Apostasia ramifera; assembly: GCA_019297695.1. Taxonomy (NCBI): domain Eukaryota; kingdom Viridiplantae; phylum Streptophyta; class Magnoliopsida; order Asparagales; family Orchidaceae; genus Apostasia; species Apostasia ramifera. The sequence goes on along the minus strand of JAEMOT010002624.1, from coordinate 11,777 downwards.
AGTTTGAGTTGGAAGCAACCTGCTCCGGCTTGTCTAGTTTGCAGTCCTATTCGGAATGGATTTGGATTCGTGGACCTATGTAAAATAACTGTCCATTCTCAGGACCAGGATGACATTTACCCAAATAAAATTTGCTCTGCATTATTGGGTTAGGATGTCGCACCGTTCGGAACTCAATTAAAAAGTGTCACGTGTGCCATACAGTTGGGTCCGGACATACGTGACGCTCTCTGATTGGACGTCCGAACGGTGCGCCGTCCGCACCCAATAATTTTTCGCATCTGACCGCCCCTGTCCATTTAAATTCCCACTCCCGATGCTCTCATCACTGGCCGGACTCTCTCTCTACCCTTCTTCTCTCCCATATCTCTTACCGTCGCCGCTGCTCTGACCGCCTTCCGGGAGAATGGAGCAGCAGCCGTCGCCGGAGTCCCACTCTGCCGTGAGGTCAGTGGAGACGCTGGTCGTCGTGGTAGCAGTCATCATCATCTTCGCGGTGCTCGCCGGAATGCTTGCCAGGGTCTGCGGCGGCCGCCACCTCGCCTCCGCCGGCGACCACGATGTCGAGGGGTGCGTGGAAAGCAAGTGCCGGAGCTGCATTGACTCCGCCATACCTCCACCGCCGCCGCCGGCCGGCGGAGCGGCTTACGCTGGCGAGGTCAAAAAGTGATTTTTATGCTAAAAAACACTTTACTATCAAAAAAAAAACTCCTACTAATATACTTATTATAAAAAAAATCCTACTAATATATTGTGTTGCGCTTAAATTAATATACTTGTTACATGTTTATTTTCATGCATCAATAATTTCTTTGGAGTTAAAAATATTTTTTATTTTTATGAAAAAAGAATATATTGTTGATCTGATCCGGTTGATCTGTTATGTTGTTGGGCATGAGACTAATTATATCATTTTCTATAATATATTTTGTTGACTTTTATATTTATTTTTTCTTATTTACTTTATATTATTGTTTTTATAATATAAATATGTTGTGGAAAATAATTATAAATGTATATAATGTTGTTTTAAAGAAATATGATCGTAATAACATACATACATATATATATATATATATATATTATTCATGAATATAAATTCAAGCTTGTTTACATAAGAGTCGAGCTTAAAAAAATATATATTCAAAACTAAATCATTACATTTGATAAATAAATAATCAAGTAGATTATCTAAAAACTCGTCGTAAATTCAGTTCGTTTAAAGCCTAACAGAAGGCAATGATAGAACCAAATTAAATCAATGTACTTTTTGGACTTGCCCAAATTCAACCCTTCCAACCTTCACGCCTCTGTTTTGGTTCAAGTTAGGTCGCATCTACCTATCGAGATTAAATATCATTTTTTTTATGAAAAAATGTCATTTTGGTTAGAGGAAGATTTGTCTTGAAATAAAAATTTATCGTGCCATGAGATGCACATAGGAGACTCTAATTTGAGTATACTTCTGTAACTCTTTTTGATTTATAGAAAAACATACCTCACTGACTATTCTGCGATTTCGATAGAACTTACACAACTCCTGGCCGATTTCTAGGACTAACTTGTCTATTGCCTTCCCTCTTTGCTTCTGGAATGGTTAGTCGGTGGGACAATGAGCCAAGATTCAAGCTTCTTTGTGGCAAACTTCGGCATTAAAAAATGTTACTTTTAAGCCTACGCCTAGGAGTTTTCTTCGTCATTTTAGTTATCGTATTGTATATATCATAACAACTCTTTTCTGTTCTTAGGGCTTCATCAAATCAAGCCGTTCCGATTTAGGTGCAGGACCCAACTCTAAACCCTTTGCCATAATTTGTAGCATTAAAATTATGCAAAATGTAATTAAAATTATGCAAAATGTAAAATAAACATGTAAATAAAATTATTTTTTTGATTATTTAAGGTAAAGTTGGAATGATGCTTTTGACTTGCTAAAATTTTGCACACATAACTAAATGGAAATAGAAGCTTTAACACAATATGACTGTCAAGCGTTAGGCTGGCGCGAGGACCAAAACAGGATCAAAATAATACTAATTTAAAAAATAACAATAATAATAATAAATAAATTATTTTAATTATTCTACACAAATTTTAATATAAAAAATAATATTTTACTTCACATATTCAATGATTTTTAATAAAAATATAAATTTTATTTCACATCTTAGATTAAAATACTCAATTTAAATATTTTAGTCTAGAATGTGAAATAAAGTTAATATCTTTATTTTAAATTGTTGAGTATGTAAAGTAAAATAATATTTTTTATATTTGAATTTGTATAGAATGATTTAAAAAAATTATTTATTATTATTATTGTTGTTTCTTAAATTAGTACTATTTTGGTCCTGTTTTGGTCCTTGCGCCAAACAGGGAGAGTGGAAGCCTCTTTACATCATAATTTTTCTTATCTCATGCAATACGATTTGAATCTAATTCCTTAACATCTCCAACAGAAGAAGAATTTATTAGGTTAAAATAGATTACCATTCAACGTCCAATAACCTGATGTCCATCACGTGTGCAATCCAGGCAGGCCTGAGCACCATGACGTCCGATGATTGAGTGCCGAATGATTTTGAATCACAAGAGAGCACTCATTTTAAACTTTTGTGATTTAAGCATGTCCATGTAGTGTATAGGGTATATATGTAATTTTGATATTTCTACTGAGTACTATGATAAAAGGTATCAGGTCTCTAATTTGATTTTTTGAATTAATAAAGGCCATATTTTGCACGATGAACAAAATAATATTATTTTAAAATAATAATAATAATAATAATAAATAAATAAATTTTAATCATTCTACATAAATTCTAAAATAAAAAAATATAATTTTATTTCACATATTTAATACTTTTTAATAAAAATTCTAACTTTCTTTCACATCTTAATCAAAATACTAGAATCGAGTATTTTGATCTTAAATGTGAGATAAAGTTGATATTTTTATTAAAAATTATTAAATATGTGAAATAAAATAATTTTTTATATTAAAATTTGTGTAGAATAATTTGAAAAAATTATTTTTATTATTATTATTATTATTTTCAAATTAGTACTATTTTGATTCCGATTTTTGTTCTTGTGCCAAACACGAACAAGTCAACTTGTTACCTCCATTTAAGAGTACTTATAGGAAAAAATGCAAGAGCAAAAAAACAGATTTGTCTTGCATTTTAATTATAATCGCAATCTAATTTCTAAGTTTAGTGGTATTTGTAATATGATCTGTCATGCTGCAATTTATTGGATTCAATAGGAAAAACAGATATGCAATAAGCACACAAAATGTGAAAGGAGAACTTCACACTCAAATTAGGATTTTAATAAGATATATATACGAAAATTCCAAAAAATAACTCAAAATAGAAACACAAAAAAAATTGACCATTAATAGCCAAGATCATGCCAAATTTGTAATCCAAACTCTGATCTGGCTTGAATTCATTTGGACTTTCAAAATATACTGCCAGTAATTACCACTAATAGAAAAAAAATTATAAAAATTTTAATTTTGATCAATTAAATGATAAAAGTTTGAGTTGAAAATGCAGTCAACCGGTTCTAACTTGATTAACAGTTGACCATATGACGCTCGTGATCGAAGAGGGCAGGGAGTAATCGGCGAGTGACATCCTAAGATAAAGGAATCATTAAAGCAAAGTGCGGCTCCTGACAGGCTTTTAGGCTTATAAATAGTGGTAAGAGAGACACAAGAATGAATCATTTCACAACGGAAAGGGATAGAGATCATAAGTTGTATAAATAAATAACATGATTTCAAATAGTAGATGCACTTTTTAGAGCAAAATCGTGAAGCTAATGATAGAAAACTCCATAATGAAGAGCGTGTTTGAGCTGGAATAGTACTGAAATGGGTGACCTCCTGGGAAGTACTCAAGTCACGTAGTTTTTTAAAGTCAAAACGAATAATACCTCTATTGGAATCACGAGATATTACAATATGGTATCAGAGTCAATCTCCCACAATACGATGTGGTTTGAGGATAAAATAGACGAAAGCTGATGGGCTTGTAATGCCTGTGGCCGAAGAAGGTGGGGAGTGATCTAGATGAGTGACCTCTTAGTAAGTACTCAAGTCACGCAATTTTTCTAAAATCAAAGCTGACAATACCTCTACATTCAGATCATAAGATGTTATAGACCACCTCCTCAAAAGCTTTCCAAATTGAGCTTAAATGCTAAGAATGATTACCTATAGAGAAAATTATGGCCAATTTATCGAACAAGTGTCAAAACCGTCCCAAAAACGGGTCAATGCATAGAGTCAACTCAGTCTTGATCCGATCAATCTTGTCAAGGTAGAACAGTGCTATGATGTACACATCAGATCAATACTTTCCTCACAAGTACGTATGTTAATCTTTAACAAGTATGTATGTTGTACATTACTAAAAAAATGTGTTATAAAGATTTTTTTTTTTTAACTTAAATGTGTTATAAGATACCTACTTGCTTCAAAAAATTCTCAAATATTTTTTATGAGTAAGAAAAATTCTCAAATGTTTCAACTTCTGAAAAAGGAGAACAAAGGATAAAGAATTTTCCGCTTTTAAAGATAGCCCATAACTTGTTCAAGAGCATTCATTTTTGATTCACAACACTTCTGAGAGATTTTACTAGCTTCTGCACAAAGACGCAAACTAAAAGCCTAAAACGAAGAATCATATTGCAAATTACATGAAGTAGAAAATTTTATTAGGTTCGGACAGTGGAGCTCAATTATGGTGCTCAAGCCCACTTGTATTGCACACATGACCCGCTGTGATTGGATTTCGAGAGGTGCTTTGTCTGAACTCAAAAATTTCTCACGAAATATAGGAACAAACAGCAAAACTATGGCTAACACATGACTTAAAATTGTTCTTTTGCTCAATATGTGATTGTTTCTATCAAAAAGACATAAATGTAAACAACTACCTCTAAAATTGACAGACCAAATTAGAGGTTTGTGAGAACTGAGAGATCGAAATGCTTGGGCCCAACTTCATTTTGCATGTTCTTCTTGTTTAAATCAAGCAAACTTATGAAAAACTACTGCAGGTTTGAGCCTCCACTTTGCTCTAAGCAATTGAGACTATTAGATTTCATCCTTTCCTTCTGGACTCAGGCAATTGAGATGATTCAAATCATAACAAAAGAGAAAGAATGGTAGAGACTTCCTTTTAATCTCATGTCAAAGATAGCTGTGAAAATGAATCAATTGCACAGCCATAAAAGACAGTGAAGCCTGATGGCAAGCACAGAGCAAATCCAGAATCTTAAAAGCTTGATCAGAAACTAAATACTAGTTACAACGCAAGAAAATTTTTTTATATAATAACGGAAAACTTTACTCGAACCTTTTAAGGTTTAACCCGTCTCTCACACTCTCCCCCGGAGACCACTGACATTAATATTTCCATCAATTAAAATTGTAACACTCATATTAAACCTCAACTTTCAATTTTCTTTGGTATCGCTCTCCCCCCTCCCTCTTCTCTTTCCCCTCTTTCTCCCACTAGCCTGTGTCAATCGTCCTCCATCTATATTCGAACCATGTAGGGGAGAGAGGAGACATAAAAAGGGAAGGTCCTTGCTTGTAAAAGGCGAGAGGGGGTCATAAGACAGTACAAAAAGAAAAAATGAGCATTTCGGTTCGATCGTTCAATTGAACATCTTACATTATAGACAATAACAGTTTAAATAGACATTAAAATAAATTTGATAACTCCAAGACCCCACATGAAATATAAATTGGTTGGAAGGACCTACATTAAAAAAAAATCCAAAAAATTTGGACCCATGTAGAAGGTAAAGACTAAAATCTCTCCTGGAGCATCTATCTGGCTGAAGCAACTTGACTGATATCATATGTAGCTTTAGATTTATCATCTCAAACAAACACTTACATGTAAGAATATTATAAGAAAATAAAGGGGAAAAAAATGGAATTTATTACCTTCAACTATCTCCACCTCGCGATTAACTACAGTCTAACGAGTTCATGCCCGAGAAGATCGTAGTTAGCTTTTGTTATATAGAATACCTCTACTTTGTCTTTATATTGGACAACACGAACTTCTATTAAAAGACTTTATGGTCATATGGTTATGGTGAACTCTTATTTTTTTAGTAGTAGTTTATGAATTTGGCACAATTTATATTACAATGTGTATTTATTGAATATTTGTTTTGCTGTATAATGTTTCCTGTTACTCCTGTTCTATTGTGATGCCGCTAAAATATCATTAAATTTAGCATGATGAGGTAGCGCGGGACATTCTTTATGTCAGAATCTTTTGGTCAATACAACAATAACGACAAAACTCTAATTCCAAACTACTATATGCTCGCTAGATTCAAGAGTAGTGTTTTCTGTAAGCGCAAGTGATTGAAGGTAACAATCATATCTGAGCTAAGCACATTTACAAGGTTGTTTCAAGTTCCCAAATCAAATTTACAGACTGCAGACACAAAAAGAAGTGAAGCAACATACCTAACCTCCAATCACATGTTTGTAAAGATAATAAATTTTGATCTGAAAAAGATGATTTACCACTGTGCTGATATCTGTGAACTTGAATGAATGCTAAACAAGATAAGATACATCAATGTAAGAGAAGATACTAGACATGAGGCGCAGAGAGAGGCAAATAACTCGAAGAAAACATCGAGTATCAGATCATTGATGACTACTCAGTGTATCTATTAGACTGGGCTTTGGTCATAAGCAAATGAAGCAACTGAAAATACCTCTAAAATGGCTCACTCTTGCAGACAATATCCCTATATAAATGAACAAATCCAGCACTTAAATGTCACTGTCTTCAAATTAGATCTATCACTTAAAAGGCATAAAAAATATGTAAAACTTGAAGAAAGATTCACATTAAACAAATGGCATGATGATCAACTGTTGTCAGCAACATAAAATCTTCTTCACAGAAACAGGAACTCAAAGAATATGAATTCATCATCATGCAATAGAAAAACTAGTTCGTGATAACTAACAACTTCAGCACAAACATACATTAGTGTTGCTTGTGATTCGAAAAGCGTCGTCTTAAAAGCAGCAGAGTTCGACAAATTCAATTGGCATCAATAAAATATCATGCTCAGCCGCCCTGCAAAACAGCTTTATCTTGATCGTTGATTTCTTCCTGATTCGAAGATAGCATTCAACTGACTGAACTGATGTTCTGTATTCTCCCAAATATACTGTAATCCTTATGAAGCAAATAATTCCCCACTACTTAACACCCAATGCCATGTACCTGAAGGCACCCTCTCTTTTGCATTAATTATTTTTGAGTGGCAAGGTAAACATAATAGTAGAATTCCATCAAACATAAAATTAATCAAACTAAAAAAGGATAATATAATTCTCATCCTTATAGTCTTTAAATTAAAGAAAAGTGAAAATGTGAACAGAATCATGCAAACCCGAATAATGATTCGAGAGGCAGGAAAGGCAAAGCAAAAGCGAGACGGGGAGAGTAGAGGAGAACCCATAAGACACTGTGGTAGAAGCAAGGCAGTAACAATTAACTTTATCTAATTCATTTCTAAGAAGAGAAGTATTTTGGATCAGAAGCAACAAATTGCAAATCGAACTGTCGAAGAATAGGATGGAGAATAAAAAACCTTAGCTACTTGTGATTGCTCAATATATCCAAACAGATCAACCATACCTAGGAGAAGAAAGATCAAAAACAGAAACAAAAAAAAATTGTAGAAATAATATAAAGAAGGCAGCAATATTTCATTCTGCTAGCACTCAAAGAGGTGATGAGGCAAAACCTACTCATGCTTCCAGGCATACAAAATTAATGAAAAACCAAGACCTTGACATTGATTTTCCCTGAAAATCTGCGAGCAACCCTTCAGCAATGATTTCTCCATCGAAACACAAGTTTGAAACATGAACACTGCACTCCCCGACGATGAATCAAAGAGCCAATTGTGTACATCCCAGAACACTTCTACGGGCAACCCATCAACAAGAATTGTCTGATTTCCTCTGAATTTCCATAGCAGCCGCTTAACCTGCATCACCCTTTTCCTATCAATTCGGATCTCAAGACAAGGGTCCTTCAACCCCATGGTCTCACACTCTATCATTATATCATGAATTTGACCATTGTCGCGGAATTGAGCTCTTGTGCAGTAAGATTTCTTCCCAAATATATGTTCTCTCTTTGCTATAAACAAGGCGTTTGAAGGAGCGGGAGATGCATTTGTCTTCCTGTAGGCCTCTTTGGTCAGATCACCGAGAAGGAGCACTATCTGGAGATCAAAGAGAACGGCAACATAGAAAGCTTCGAGGGGCTCAGGCCCAGGGCCAAACTTTGCATTAGAGAAATCCCAGAAAACATCGATCTTGCTGTTTTCTGCATCCAAGCCCTTGGAGCCTTTTCTTTTAGAGAAAAGCCAAGGCTTTATGTCGAGCTTGCAGAGGGAATGGTTGCTGGAATCATCTATTCCAATGCTCAGACCTTGGCCCATCATGTTCTTGCTCCATGTGATAGTGATAACATACGAGCGGCCACATAGCTGAGTGCTATAGAGACAAGTGACAAGATTTTGAGCAGTTCTGCTTGAATTAGAAGAGGCATCAGCAACTTGAACTCCACTTTCACCAAAACAGGAAGGGAAATCCCTCATTTTTTTGAAGAAAATAGATCCAATCCCTAGTGGGTATGGGTAGATCAGAGAGAACAAATTGGTTTAAAAATGAACGGGAGACTTCAATTACTAGGCTGAAATCATGCAGAAACTGAAGAACCCATAAAAGGAACTTGAGAGCAAACCCTTAGAATCAAAAAACTCAAAAGCAGAACTCAGAAAAACCTCATATAGCTGCCATTAAAAGAATGGGAGGGCCTTTAGAAAACTATACCACTCCAATCAAGAGAAGACCAATCCTGAGAAAAAAAAAGAACTGATTTCACATTTCTTCTTACAGAGATCTGGCCTCATAAGAGAAGGAAGCCAGGAACCAAAGATTTAAGAATAACCCCAAAAAAAGGCCGAGTTTAGCCCCTCATTCAACAACGAACTGAAGATCCCACCTTCGCAAATACTAAACCAATAGATTGAGCTCAAACCCAGACACAGAGTCAGGGAATATGAACAGCAGGTTATTAGTAGAAGGAAGAGAGAAGAGTCCGAAGACGCGAGAGAACGAAGGAGTAGGGCAGTAGACAAACAGGCGCTCGTTGTTCCGTCTGAAAGCTACATCCAGATCATCTAATAATGGCATAAGAAAGAAGCGCAAAGAGAGAGAAAGAGAGAGTAAAGAAGGGGAGGAGAGGTTGGTCACATTCTCACACAAATCCATACACCAGAGGAGCAGGGGAAAAGGTTAAAAAAGAACTGCCTTCAAAACTGTAAAGAAATCAACTTTACCTAGCAAAACCACATGCAGTTTTAAATGGAGTTGCCCATCCAGACAAATTCCCAAACTAATAAACCCTAGACGGATTGCGACCCCTAAAATTAGCCTGGCAACATTGGCAACTGGAGCTGACTGATTTTAGCATCAAAATTTGCTTTTTTGCGAGATTAAGCTGTAAAGAAACTCCAAAAAAACAGCAAAGGAATCATTAAATGGCATTTAGATGGATTAATTGCAATTATGGAACAATATGGGTGAGCTGCGGGATGGAGTGAATATGATCTGGCGCAATAAATAAGAAGAAAGAAAGGAAATGAACTGCCAAATTCCCCTTGAACACTCGCAGTAAATTGAAGAAAGGCCGGATTTTTCACAAAAATATCATTTTTTGCCTGTTCCATGAAATCAGTTCGTGTTGGAGAAGGATTAAGCGGCACGCTTGTCCTCTTACTAAATGAGGTTTTCCATGAGATGCTTTGAAGCTTCAGCTGCAATTAAAGTGGTTCATGGCAGCCAGTAACTTTTCTTTTCCAAAATATTTCAAAAATTTTGAGAAGTTTTTTTTTTTTCCCCTCTCCCGTCACTTCAAAAAAAATAATCTTTACATCCATCGTTCCAATTTTCTACAATTAGTTTTGAAGATTTACATAAAAGTTATGAAATCCTACTGAAATTATATGTTTCATTCACAGTTTTTAAAAATTACATCATTCATACTCAATTTTAAATAATTCTTTTTAGTTTTGCCAAATTGATTTTTTATTATATTATATGAAATACATTTTGAACCTAGTAAGATATAAGTTATTAATATTTATAGTAAAAAGTTAAAAAGATATATGAATTTAGAAGAAATTGGGTGAAATATGTGAATTGAGTGTGATATATATATATATATATATTGGAGCATTTACGTGAAATATATAATTTTTTTTAGAATCTTATATCATTTATGTAAATTCTTCAA